>CM044001.1:12897444-12947444 GCA_024085815.1 Flaveria linearis
AACAAGAAAACAATTGGAAATTGACAATTGTCACCAAAGTACGGGTTTCAATCCTATTTTGGTGAGATCATATCATTTGTGAAATGCCATTCCAAAGAAAATAATCGAAGTCAATCCTCAAGATAAGGTAATCACCCCAATCCAGAGGATGAAATTTCATAAAACACACGATTAGAAACCATTCATCGAAACGAATAGAGAATCATCAAAGTAAGGGAATCACCCCTGTTTTGATGAGTTAGAATCATTTAGGAGATACGAATGTTCTTAGTCATAGGTTGACTTACAAACTCTTGCATCTTCCACGATGCAAACGGTACAAGGTTTGACATAACAGCGAAAAGAAAAAGAATATCAATTAGAAATTCAGGAAATTTCAAGTTACATCAATGTAACAAAAGAGAAAATCATGCTTACAAGCTTAAGATCAAAGTTCAAGATAGCAGAATTTGTTATGATGGTGTTCAAATCTTGAATAATTTAAATCAGGAAGACAAGATCAAGGACAAGAATGATTCGACATCATAATGAGATGTGAACATTCGATTCACAATCGAAGGGAATACATGGACTTCTCAAGATATGAGGTCAGCCATAACCTTGTTGAAGACACGTGTACTTATAAGTGGTAACAAAGTTATAATTAGTTTCTTCGATCATTGAGGTGAGTGACCACTTATAATATTTGAGTTAACAAAATTAACATTCAATTAGCAAAGTATCCCGAGATGTAGGAATTCCACCTACAACATTGAATGTCCTTAGTTATGGGACACACCCTTAGGAAGATTTGGAAACCATAAGTAACGATTTAAAGTTTTAAAGATCATTCGGTTTAGATTCCCAATATCTTTGGGTATAACAAGAGTCATGTACACGTTGATCAAGGTATAGAAATAGCTACATGAAACGCTTAACGTGTAACAATGTTTAAACGTAGGAGTTGAAAGGTAAGACGAGTTCAATATCACAGGAACATTATGTATGGTAAGAATGAGAAGAAACCAGTTCAAGGAATCAAAGATTTTTAAGATACAAAGAGGATGGTTCCATTTAGTAACGCATTACCATTTGGAATCGTTGACACGTCAAGGTAAATTGACCCACTTGCCTTAGAGACTTGTGTATGTTAACCATAGTTTATCACTCATCCCAGAAATCCCCAGGTAAGCATAACTGGTCTCGTAATGAGATTTATACGATATGCTTGCCTTAGCCCGAAGGCCTTTTGCCAGGAAGTCCAGAATACAGGTGTCTATGTGTCACACAAATTTCTTAGGTTTATGAAATCAAAACCTTGATGAGATTTTCATAGATTAGACATAGAGTCTAAGGAATTGAACCCACGACGATAAGTGTAGCCTCCACATGTCGTTGAGAATAAGTTTAGGAAGTTCATTTATCGGGGAGAGTTAAAGAGTCAAAGTTAAGTTTAGGGAGACAAGTAACTAAGTTTTAAGCATACATAAGGCAATCCTATGCTAAGGCATCAAGTTGCACAAAAGGCATAGCATTATGTAGCATGCAAACATTATGTAAACACAAAAGTATAAGGATCTTTCTATGAGGTTCATGCATCTATAGTCTAGGTCACCATTTCTAATAACCTAAATCCCTATAGTTATGGGCTCTGATACCAATCTGTCACACCCCAACCTTGACGGCGGAATCGTCGAAGTGTGAGAGTCACGATTGTTCACAGTCACATAACGCTATTATTAAATCCAAATATATTAATCAAGATTCAATTGTAACAATACAAGTAAAAGGCTCAAATAAAGATACATCATGAATACAAGATTGAAAGTAACAAGATCATTGTTTATTTCTCTAAGTCCAATCCTAAGTGAGATAAGCTTCAAAGAGTAGAACACATTCTTGGGTTATTCCTGAAACATGTTAAAAATAAAAGGTCAACATAAAAATGTTGGTGAGCATTCCATAGTTTTCAATACATAAGTATATAAAAGATGGCAATTCAAGTCATAAGTTAGTGAATAAAGTGATTAGGGATGTTATGAACAATGCAACAATCAAACCTTGACAAAGTTTTACAAGTTTCAAACGTGTACTTGGATCAACCAAGTTATAAGTATATACGATTAGCTAAGTGTACTTGGATCAACCAAGCAGGCTTGTCAGGCCCATAGATCTATGACGTCGCCAGGCTAGCAATAGTTAATAATTGTACATATAACGCCATAACATGGTAACCATAAAAGTTCAACTAACCACAACTTTACATGATGAAAAGCCATAAAGTTTACAAGTCTCAAATAAGTTTACAAGTGCAATGACATAAGTTAACATGTTTCACCCCAAAGTGTGAAAATAAGAAAAAGGGGTATGAAAATACTCACATGGATACAAGCATTACAAGATGATATAAAAGATCAAAAGATAATCCAAAGTATTCCTTTACAAGGCACCTAAACATATATTACGAGTTTAAGGTTAATAATAAGATTAACGTTCAAACATGGATTAGGGTTTTGATAGAATTATGGGGGTTTTTAATAAGTAATACATCTTTATAATTATTTAAAAATAATTAGAATACTTGTTGATTAATAATAAATTATTATTCTAAACCATTAATCGAAGTATATTTTATAAGGACTAATATTTGTAACATTTTATGAAATTATATAATATATAGTTTCTACAATTATTATGATAAGGCTTAGGCTTTAATTAATATAATGTCCATTAATATTATAAAGATTTATCGTTTCAAGTCCAATAACTATTTAATTATTTTAAAAGAAAACTATTTAAATATAAAAGTTAAATAAACATAAAAATTATAATTATGTTTTTAGAAAGTAACATTTGGACCAAAAGATTTATTATTTTTTATTTAAAACCTTTAAACTAAAAAAGGTTAATCTAAAAGTATTATTGAAAATATAATGTTTTAATATTATAAATAATATTTAAAATCTATTTGTAAGATAATAAACTAAATATATATTACTCATCCAAACTATTTAAAAATATTGAAATATTTTATTAAATAAATTTACAGAAATAAAAAGAATGTGGTGTCTTAAAAGTTTAATAAGTTTGTAATATATTTAGTTATAAAATTTGTAATTAAATAAAACATCAAAACTTTTACAAGAATAATTTTACAGAAAATAATTATTTAACTTCTAAAATAAAGAAAATTATAAAAGTGATTTTTATAATTTTTTTTTCAAGAGATTTATAATTTTTAAAAGCTTAAAAACCTTTTAAAAATTTAATGGGGGTCCCCGGGTTCGAACCCGGGACCTCAAAGTCCAAATGCGAGTGGGGCACCAGTGATCCAAGGTCGTGGCCGCGGTATAAGCTGGTTCCCATACCTTATAAACACATATATCAACCAATCCCCAATTCATATAAACCCTAATTCCTTTTCAATCCAATCGAAGCAGGAAACGTTGATGATTACAGAAATAGACATGGGGCTTTTGCTCCCCATGTGTAGGCGAGTGTGTGGATGTATTAATCTTACCCGATTTGGATTGAAATGAGATTAAGAACACACGAGAACAAGCCGCGACCGATGTGCGTTTAATTGCTGGGGAAATGTTGACGATAACCGAATTAAGTTTGTGGGAAGCTTAAAGGAGTAATTCCGAATCAAAGCCCTCAGATAATTTCAGGTTTTGAAGCCCTGATGTTGGTGTTTGAATAGTTGCAGATCGCGAAAGAAGTGGGGGGTCAAATTCAGTGTTGATGTTTGTTTCAGATGGAATTGTAGGTTGTAAATGTTTAGGAACACTTAGATGATTGCTTCCGGTTAGTTTAATTTGATTATTATTAGGATTTAATGATTTAACGGCTCTAGGATTAAAGGTTTCGGTTATGAACTCGTTTAAACTTAGTAACCGGTGTTTTAAACCCAATTTAATGGCTCATCATGTTCGAATCATGTACGCGAAAGGTTTGGAACGGTTTGGTGATCAAAATTGTAGTTTTTTATAGCGTTTTAGGGGTGACCGTGAGGGTCGCCGGACCTTCGCCGGAGATCCCGCCGGAAAATCGGGGTTGAGAAGGGGGAGGGGGTTTGGATTTTATAATTTTACAAGAATAGTCCCTGCAGTTTGTTTTGTATTATTTTATGCTCTAAACTTTTATTTAAAGTTTCAAAATTAACAAAAACAACCCCTTGGACTTTAAACAAACTTTAAGCTTTAATCATTTTATTAATTATCTAACTTTTTATAAATCTTTATTATATTTTATTATTATTATTATTATTATTTATTATTATCATTATTATTATTATTATTATTATGTTATTCTTATAAGTTATTATATAATAATAATCATTATAATCTTTAAAGGATTAAAAGATAAAGTAAAGCAATAAGCATAAGTAACCCATGAGTTTCATGTATAGCAATAAAGGCCCTTGCAAGAATTAGCAAAGCTAACTTTAAATTAACCTAAAATTACAAGATGTTACAATTAGTTCAGAAAAGCTTGCTTAACTGTTTATCCGAGAAATTGTGGCGCGGCATGGTATGCCGTATCGATTGTCTCAGATAGAGATACGCGGTTCACCTTAAAGTTTTGGAAAAAAATTCAATGAAGAAATGGGCACGAGGTTGCATATTAGTACCGCATACCACCCGCAGACCGATGGGCAATCAGAAAGAACGATCCAGACACTAGAAGATATGCTTTGGGCATGCGATATCGAATTCGGCGGTAACTGGGATGATCATTTACCACTAGCAGAGTTCTCTTATAACAACAGCTACCACGCCAGTATTAAGATGCCCCCATATGAGTTATTGTATGGTCGACGCTGCAGAACTCCTATTTGTTGGGGTGATGTCAGTCAGAAAGAGCTAGGGAGTTTGGAGGTGGTGGAAGCCACGACAGAGAAATTGGAAACAATCAGAGCATGCATGAAGGCGGCAAAGGACAGACAAAAGTCATATGCTGATAAGAGAAGGAAACCAATAGAGTTCAGAGTTGGGGATAAAGTAATGTTAAAGGTTTCGCCCTGGAAAGGGATTATTCGATTTAGAAAGAGGGGGAAGTTAAGCCCAAGATTTATCGGGCCATTCAAGATAGTGGCTCGGGTTGGGAGTGTAGCTTATAAGTTGGACCTCCCCAACGAGTTAAGTGGGATTCATCCCACCTTTCATGTATCACACTTAATGAAATCTTTAGCACCGGATGAGGCAGTCGTGCCTCTAGATGAAATCGAAGTGGATGAGAAGCTGAATTATGTAGAGCAACCAGTGGCTATACTGGACCGAAAGGAGAAACAATTGAGAAACAAAGTAGTCAAGCAAGTCAAAGTGCAATGGAAACACTGAAAGGGGTCGGATGCCACCTCGGAATCCGAGGAGGAAATGAGACGACAATACCCCGATCTGTATAACGACGAGGCAGGTTTCGAGGACGAAACCTGAATAAGGGGGGAGACTTGTAACGCCCTGAAATTTCCCGAAGCAAGCCATTTAATAATAATGGGCTTTTAAGGGTAAATTTAAGAAAGAAAGGTAAATTAGTGGGCTATGGATTAAATCAACCTTAATGGGCTATTTTTTGGTGGGTTTAAGGGCCCTTAATCAGCCTTAAACATGCATGATCAGCTCCATTCCAGCATTTGCAACCCTAGCCCCCAAATTCATAGAGAGAGAAAGTAGAGAGAAAAAGTGAAGAAAACTCAAGATTTGGAGCTTCAAAGGTTGAAGGATTGAAGATCTGGGTGTTGGAGCATCAAACCCTAAGAGAAGAGGAACAATTCCAGGTAAGAATCGACCTCTAAACCCTTCTGTAGATCAAACCCGGATTCTAGGGTTTTGGGTTTTGAAAAAGGTTCAAAGAAACACATAAAGGTCAAATTTTACGTATGAAAACGTGTAAAAAGGTTAGAAATGGTTTCATGGAAGGTAAACCAAGGATTTGGACGTAAAAAGTTAAGATTTTGGGTTAAAAACGGGCTGGTTCGTCATTATTATGCATCCAGCGAAACTGTACCCCCGATCAGCGAAACTGAGTATTCATCCAGCGAAACTGTGCGTGCATCTAGCGAAACTAGGAGACTTCTAGCGAAACTACAGTTTCGCTGGTGCGAAACTACAGTTTCGTTGGTAATTTCGCTAGTGCCCAGGTTGATCTATAGACTTAGCGAATTAGGAAATTCCAACGAAAGTTGGGCGCTCATGGCAGCGAATCTGTCCAGCGAAACTGGCAGAAGTGCTACCCAGCGAAACTGGTAGCGAAACTGCCAGCGAAACTGTGAAGAAAATAACGTTTTTGTGTATTAACTTCCGTGCAGCTCGTGTATTCGAACTATAGCTAAGTGACTTAGAATTTAAGCTATTTGGCTAAGTTCAGGTGAGTTCTAGATCCCCTATTTTATAAATATTTTAAATGTTTTAGGGCGATATGCATACTAAAATACATACTTTTATGATCAGTTCGTTTAAATTAAAGTTTTATACACTATCTTATATGGGAAATGGGGTTTTCTAATGAATTGATAACGTGCTTTCCTTATTGTGATATGACCTTTGTAGCAATGAATTGTCTTGTAATGTGTTGTGTTATATTATGTATAACTTAAACATGAAAGTGAAACGTAAAGAAAGGTTATTGGGCACATAACGTGTACCTTGATAAAGTAAAGCCTTGCAAGCAATTGATAAAGGAGGGTTGCATTCGTTGTGCCCTCACCCTTATAAAGTAAATGCTCGAACAGGCAGGTCAGTAAGGCCTGGATTGGCATGACAATAATGGCCTGTTTAGGTACAACAGTAAGGCCTGGATGGGCGTGTCGGTAAAGTCCTGTGTTTATCATAGGCACCGATAGTGACAGAGAATTGACGGATAAAGAAGAGTAATGATTAACAAGAAATGATAAAGTATCGATAAAGTGATAGCCCGTGTGTATTGATGTTCTGATAGATGGTAATTATTTTCAACTGTTAAAGCTAATACCTTTTACAAAAGTTATTTAACAAAGTAAACCTAGAATTCACTCAGCGAAGCTGACTTTTATATGCATATCAATTGACAGGTGAGCGTTAGGGCTTAAGGGATGAGAGCATGGATCTGACGCTTCTTGGCATCTAAAGACTGGCATCCCTGGTGAAGAGGAATTTAAGAAGACTTTAAAGAGTTTGATGTTTAAAGACAATGTTTATATTTTAATTTAACTACGTTGTAATGAATTGAAATTTCTGTATTTTTCCGCAGTAATATATATATATATATATATATATATATATATATATATATATGTATGTATGTATGTATATAAGTAAATGATTGCCTTAAATCTATGCTTTTGCTGTGAATGACCAACTGTGAGGTTTTCTGGGATCCGGGGCCTTACAATGTAAGAATTTAGTACTAATTATTTACTAGAGAACATCCATTCTTTATGGAAATCTTCCAACTTTCTTTGCATCGCTTGCATCTCCTCCTCTCTACTTTTATGACCGGCTTCGCGTTGAGCTTTCATTGGTTTCCTCCTAGATTCAAAACAAGCTTCAAATCGAGCCTCATAATCTTGAATTTGATTTTCTAAAACTCGAATCTAAAATAGTAAAATATATTAGAATTAAAAAATAAGCCATTGCACATTCTTTATCTATCAAATGGATAGATGTAATGGACTTTCAAATGAAGATGATTAAAGATTTAAATTAGTCAAATAAAAATTCTTCCTAATAGTTATTGATTTTTATTCTAATACTAATAATTAAATATGACTTGAGTTTATATTAAGTTGTAAGGTCTCGTTCCTAGAACGCTTACAATTGGTCATTCATAGCGTAAAAAATTTAAAACACAACATTTTACAGCGGAATTTGAACTTTTCATATATAAAATGTAAATACATGACAAAGCATTGTTCTTGTAGTTGTATACAAAAACATGACAATTACAATCATTGTCTCAAAATCTAGAATGCCACACTTGGATCATTCTAGTATCTATCTTATCCATGCATGCACTCCTCAGCTGCATCATTACCAGCCAACTATTATGCATACAAAGTCAGCTATGCTGAGTGAGTTCTAGTTTTATAATAAAATACATTCTTATACATTTCAAAACATTTAAATGCAGTGCATGATCATTCATCATTACATACATATCATCTTTATTTCTTATCATCCGTTTCGTTCATTTTGCACATTTCGAGCTTTCATTATTATCTTTCACTTTCATCTAGACCAATGTCGTATTCTATACCCCAAACATTATGCACGAAGCTGGTATTGGGCCGAAGTCTATACATAGACCCCTAACATTATGCACGAAGCTGACTCCAGTACCAGGGCAAGCGACAAGGGTCTCGTTTCGTACTTTCGGTCAATCTCAAGGATTGGACCCTGTATTCATAGGCTAGCTAGGCCCCATACAGTTGAGCTAACAACACACGGTTATGAACCTCCTTTCATTTGCTTGCAAGACTTTAATTCATTCATTAGGTTTCACTTTTCATTATCATTAACTTTCACTTTATTACATAATACTTATTCTTAATTAGTATATATCACATCAAGTAAGAAACATCATGAAAACGAACTCATCCATAATCCATACATTCGCATTCTTATCAAAATGAATAATAAACAATAATATCCGACCCTCCGCGGGACAGTGGGGATTTGGAGGCGGCAGCCCCTGACAGCGGGGTTCTAGGGGCAGCAGCCCCTAGTGGGGTCCAAGAGTTACAGAAAATTTTATCTTACTGTTAAAATCTCTTGAGATCTTTACCATATAAAAATGTATATTTAGTATGCCTAACAACCCCAAGACATAGAAAACTTATAAATAAGGGGATTTAGAACTTACCTGGTTATAGTGAGTAGCTTCACGCTTGGTTATCTAAGCTATGATCATGGTACACAGTCTGTATATAAGTTAACACACAAATATTTCATTTTCTACATAGTTTCACACGCAGTTTCGCTGATAATTTTACTGCCAGTTTCGCTGCCAGTTTCGCTGCCAGTTTCGCTGCCAGTTTCGCGTGTCAGTTTCGCTGCCAATTTCGCATGGCAGCTTCGCTTGCAGTTTGCATGGCAGCTTCGCATGGCAGCTTCGTTGGCAGTTTCGCATGGCAGCTTCGCATGGTAGTTTCGTCCGACTTTTGTTGGAATTCCATTGCTGCAAAATTTCCAGACTGGAAGAAATCAATAGTTTCGCCGGAAGAACTATTAGTTTCGTATGACAAACTCACAGTTTCGCACGACGCACAAAATTACGTGAGCCCGTTTTTAACCCAAAAGTTCAACTTTTGACATCCAAACCTTCGTTTTTCATCCAGGAAACTATATCTAATCTTTTTACATGATTTCATGCATAAAAACATGACTTTTGTAGGATTCTTTGTTACTTTTCAAAACCTCAAAACCCTAGAATCCAAATCTGCTACGAGGAGGTGTTTGGATGATGATTTTTACCTTGATTTGTTGCTCTTTCCTTGCGGTTTGATGCACAAACACTTAGATCTTCAATCATTTAACCAACAAACTTCAAATTTTGATTTTTATTTACTTTCTTTCTCTACTTTCTCTCTCTACTTTCTCTTTCTAATTTCTCTCTCTACTTTCTCTCTACTTTCTCTCTACTTTCTCTCTACTTTCTCTCTACTTTCTATCTCTACTTTCTCTCTCTACTTTCTCTCTCTACTTTCTCTCTCTAGAAAGTTGGGGATTTGTTTGCAAATGAGAATGAATGGCTGATTAGTGTTTATATATACCGAGTGTTCACAGGACCTTAAACTCATCTAGCACATAACCCGTAAGGTTAATTTGGTCCATAATCTATTTTCCTCGTATTTATATTAAATAATCTCCAACTAAGCCCATTATTATTAATTGGCTCGTTTCGACTTTTTCCCAGGCGTTACATAAGTTCATGAAAATAATGATACCTCATATTGATATGGTCCGATCTTAGAAAATTAGGATAGATTCCCGGTCATCATGTAATTAATATCTGTAGATCCTATTCCACATAAGCGAGTCTTACTACCTTCGGCTTGCACACGTGCCCAAACATCCAGATCATCCTTTTTGAAGTCCGACCCGTACAACTCCTTCATCTCTCTTAAGTACCCCTAATATTTATCAAAACAATATGATTGTAACTAAGTTAATGTTGATACCATAACTACATAAAAAAGTAAGGAAAATGGACACAAGTTAAAATTGATTCATGTAAACAGGTTGCTTACATTTTGTTTCAGGTTACAATGGTTTTGAGAAAATCAATTTAACAACACATATTAAATTACATAAACATAACTTACATATGCATCTCCAGCTTGAGTTTTGCAAAAATCCATCCCCTTCAAGCTATTAATTTCAAGATATCCGACCTAAAGTCTAGCTTTTGACTCTTTAGTGATGTGGGTTGCAAGAAAGACTTCTTCAAAACTAGGTTCTTTACTGTTATATAGTCTGCCATGTTTCATCTTTGATTGGCTCCGAAATACATCTTCTTCGTGACACCTCAGCGTTTTCCTAAAGTTGATATTATCTTTTCAGAAACAATGTCCAAGGGGAAGATATTGTGTATAACAATCAAAGCAGCAAGGTTTCCCTCCAAATGATAACTAGAATGATCCTGTTTGATTTCAATAGTATCGACAAGCTAACTTGACATGTATGCTCCATCCATACAACACTGCATAAGCAGCAGGGAAGTCACTAATCGTTCATAGAAGTACATCCCTTATTTGGAAATTTTCCCTTTAAAAGGCACCATAGGTTCCAATGCCATGATTAACCAAACTTTTTAATTCACTTACTAAAGGTTGTAAAAAACATCTTTTTATTAAATATAGATATAAATAGCATAGAGAGAGACGGAAAAAAATGATCTTAAGAATGCATATAAATATGATACGTGTATTAATACTTTAATAGTTACTCTTTTATTATATATATCGAAAAGAAGATCGGAAGATAGTTACCATTAATCAAAGAAGGAATTGGAAGATAATTACCATTAAGGGTGCAAACGAACCGAGTCGAGCCAGAGCTCGTATGGGTTCGAGCTCGGCTCGTGATGACTTAGGAGAGCTCGAGCTCAGCTCGTTTCGAGCTTGTCACACCCTCAAATTCTGGGTCTGGAATCTATCACGGAGGGGTGTGAACAAACCAGGATCACAGTCAATAGTTACTTGGAACGACTCTATATGCAACGTTAACATAACAAACCAAAGTTCAAACTTTGTAATACATGCGGAAGCGTTTTAAACAAATAAAACAAACCCAAAATATAAAGATGAACATATATATATCATTGTTTAAGCGTTAGGATGCATGCTTGACCCGTGTAGTGCTCCTAACAGCAGTCCAGATTTAATGACCTGAGAATAGCATACTAAAAGTCAACACACGGTTGGTGAGTTCAAGAGTTTACGTTTAAACATAACAGTTTAACAAAAGTGTATATCAACCCAATGGTTGGTAAGTTCAAGAGTTTGAGTTTAATCATAACAGTTTAACAAAGTGTAATCAACCCAATGGTTGATTAGTTCAAGAGCTTGCGTTTAAACATCTCAGTTTAACAATAGCGTGTATCAACCCAACGGTTGATCAGTTTAAGAGTGTGCAGTTAAACATCCCAGTTTAACAATAGCGTGTATCAACCCAACGGTTGATCAGTTCAAGAGTTTACAGTTAAACGTCACAGTTTAACAATAGCGTATATTTAAGCATGTGCATTGTAATGGCTAGCTAGCCCATTCCCAAACGATATTAAATAGTGATTTCGACATTGAAGCTGACTGTGTTATGTTTGCCTCCAGCCACGATGTCAGATCGTGACTAATGTTCATAGGACAAATTGCACCCGACTGACCTCGAGTCACACAGGTGGGGCCGTCACACCCAGTAGTACTACCCAACTTTCCCCGCTATCCAATATTAACAATTCGAAAGTGTGAGGACTTTTATAATGATCAACAGCACTATCTTTAATATCATACACATCTTAAATATATAATGAAAACGTTTGTAACATTACCAGTACGCTATCTTCCCCAAAAGAGTTTTAATAAAATGAACTTACCCAAAAGAGATTTAGTAAAATAGTGGGGCCTGAACTCACCTCAGTTCTCGTGTGATGTTGATAAGCTAGTAAATTCCTCCTAAAGAATTATAATTCACATAAGTAAATAAATACAAATTCTTAACCTAAATAGTTAGATCTTTGAACCTGGTGTTCAATTGATCTAGGATTTGGTTCTCGGGAATTTGTTATAAACATTAATCATTTAATTATTTTTGTTAATTCTTTAATAATTAAAGATTTGCATTTCATTAATTTAATAATAATTTTAACATATCATTATGTTAAAATGAATTTTAGACATTATTTAAATATGTAGGTTTGTATTTAATTTAGTAAGATTTTATAATTAAATTTATAAAATCTAATGTGTATTTGTCTTATCAAATATGTAATGTTTACAAGTTTTAATTAATCTACACCTTTATATATTTTATAAGAAATAACTCGAAATAATGCTCGTAATAATTTATGAAATTATATAAAAAAATTTTTTATATTTCCATAATTGTCATGATTCATTAAAATAATATAGTGTCCAATAATGAATTATAATTTAAATCATTATTTAGAGTCCATCTTTATAAAAATGCTCTTTTATAACATTTATAAATAATATTTTATAAATATTATTAAGATGTTTTAGTAAATAAATTTATAGAAAATAATTATGTAACATTTAAAATATGAAAAGTTTATAAAACTTATTTTTATAATTTTTGAGAATTTTGTATATTTTTAATAAGGTCAAAAAGGCCTAAAAAAATACATGGAGGTAACCGGGTTCGAACCGGGACCTCCATCCCGCAATCCCACACTCTAACCAGTGAACCAAAGGCCGTGGCCGCAATGGTTACTGGTCTCAATTCTTTTTAAGCACAACTCAAATGAATCCCCAAATGACCAAGAACCCTAGTTCGGTTCTCAACCAAATCGAAAGCCAAATCGACTGAAATCAAGAAATTAAACTTGGGGCTTTTAATCCCCAAGTAAAACCAAGCATAATGGTAGTTTTAATTACCTGTTTGCTGTTCGTATCGATGATCAATGCTCGATGAACAGGTCGCGACCAAGATGGGTTTGAATCGATGTTCAAATGATGATTATAATCGAATTGCTCGCATAGGCAGCTTCTATAGGTGTTAAGAGTAGATAACCCTCTGTTAATTTAGGTTTATAACGCGTTTAAGTAAGGTTTCAATTGAGTTGCAGGTTCGCGATAGAGGTGTTTAATTTGAGAAGTTTGGTTGTGTTTCAGATGGTTTAGAATGGTGCATTCGATTAGGAACTGATATATGGTCTTATATACATGATTATTCTGATTAATTTACAGCATAGTGCGCGTTATTGGTGGGTGGTCGGCCGAAGGATCGGGTTGAGTGGATTCGGTGGGTTCTGCACTATGAATTCTTAATTAAACAATGGTCCCGGTTCGAATCATCATCGTGAAAGTGTTGGTGGCTTTTGATTGGACTGAAAGGGTATATTTGGCCGTTTGAATGTCGCCGGAGAGCCGCCGGAATAGTGGCCGGAGGTGGCCGGAAAATCGAAGGGAACGGGATGGGGGGTTGGGTTTTCGAAAATTACACATTTGGTCCCTGTGGTTTATTATGTTTATTATTTTATGCTTTAAGTTTATAAAACAAGTTTTGGAAATTACAAAACTTCCCCCTGGACTTAAAAATAAATTCTTATAAATTATTATTAATAATAATATTTTCATTTATTATTATTATCATTATTAACCTTAATATTTTTAATAATATCATTATTATTATTATTGTTTTCATTATTCTTATTATCATTTATTATTTATTAAATACTAACAAAAATATAAAAACAAGTTGTAAATTCTTGTAAATATTATAAAAAAATTTTCAGGTTGTCACATTATCCCCCTGTTAGAGGAATTTCGTCCGAAAATTAAGATGTACTGGCAACATCCTTGAACAGGTTAGGATACTTGCGCATTATTTCGTCCTCTCGTTCCCAAGTGAACTCAGGACCACGCCGGGAGTTCCACCGAATTCTTACGATCGGAATCTTACTATGTTTTAGTTGTTTAACTTTCCGATCCATAATTTCCAGAATATAATTTCGTGGTAAGGTGATGTCTAGAAATCAAGATAAGACCAACAATGATAAGAAAGGTTATCCGTCGGAATTTAAGAATCCCAAACGTCACCATATGAAACGATCTTAACGCATATCTTGTGATTATGTATTTCTCTTTTGACCAACCATCGGTCTAAAGAAATAATAAACTATGCGAAGATCTTGGAATAAGTTCACGAGAATGGTTAAGAATATTATTAAAACAGAAAATGAATCAATCATTCAGAATAACGATTGATGTTTTAACGTCATACCACGGTGTACGAATATTTGAAACGGATGCAGGTTAATTTCTCGACGTTGTGAGATAATGGGTTTGCTTTTACATAAAGATTACTCTGAACCTTTCCTTGGTGAGTAAATTCGATAGCATTGCTGATCAAGTGGGTGAGAATTTGTCTAATCCGTAAAACATCACCATTAACCTCCACTGGGACATCACCTCTTCTTGGCCTAAATTTTGTGGCCTCCAACCTCAGAACTCCTGACTCGACTTAGGAAAAGCCGAGGATGTCACTAATAACTTGAAGGACTAGATCATCAGAAGACAACAGACACTCAAAAGTTGTTTCTGATTTTATCAAGTTTTGTTGTTGATAGAATTTCTGCTATGCAACGACCCCTGATAATGGAGATCTCATCTCGTGTGACATGGTTGCTAGCATTTGTTTTGCTCTCATCGTTACCTCTGTAACATGAACAGTTTATTAAGTTCTGTCTCCTTGGCCTTCTGTACAGCTATTTCTTCTTAGTTTTGCCGCCTTTTCTCTCTTTTTCACTGATCAGTGATTTCCATGCCCATGTAATTAACACCAATTTTCCTCCCCATCTTTGCTGAACACGGGTTCAACATATGTTAAGAATGTTTTGGCTCTAAATAACTCAGTCTCAAAAGTAATTCCTCTCTTTACTGGTAACTCTCTCCAGAACTTCTCTTTAAAGTCTTGTTGTTCAAATAGAAATTTAATTATTTTCAAGCTTAGGATTCAAAAGCGATTCAAGAAGTGACGTGAACAATAGGAAAGGTATTTGAAAACATGTTTTGCAAGGTAGTAATATCTAAGTAAGTTTACATACGTAGTTCAAACAAAACCATAAGCATAGTGAGAACATTTTTGTATGACTAGAAAGTCATGAACATAAGTTGACAATATCTTCAGCAGAGAGAGTGTTTAGGAAGGCTACCATCGCGCAATCACGTTTGATGATAGCTCAAAATGAAAGTCGATAGATAAGGAATAAATGATTCCATATAGCTAGGTCAAATGAGGATAAATGAAGATAAATCAGTTTAAGAAGTTAAGTGCTCCAAGCTTAGAATAAAAATCAACCTAAACAATTGGGTCTCCTTTCCTGTTCCGAGATCATGCTTTGGTTTGATAGGTCGAACCACCTTCTCCTGACAGACTATCTTGGTTTCCTTCTTTGATAACCAATTCCTACAGTATTAAGTCTATGTCAAAGACATGACCTTCTTGTACTAATTTCTACCATTGGTTATTTCTACTAAGTAAAATGATTTCAACTAGGGTTAATGCTAAGTTAAAGAATAATTCCA
Source organism: Flaveria linearis (assembly GCA_024085815.1). Classification (NCBI taxonomy): domain Eukaryota; kingdom Viridiplantae; phylum Streptophyta; class Magnoliopsida; order Asterales; family Asteraceae; genus Flaveria; species Flaveria linearis. The sequence continues at coordinate 12,913,169 of CM044001.1, forward strand.
GAAGAATCAAAGCTATTATCAACCCTGGTATCAAATAGATGCATAGCTATTGATGATAAGGTACATACATGTAACAACACTTAGTCTTGTCAAATGTGGCTTGCTTCAGCGTAAATGTATGACCGCGTGATGTATTACCTTGACTGATATGACCTTTATTTCCATAATTGAACTGTTCTTACTTTCTAGCTATAGCCATTTCCTAATTCTGATTATTTCTAACTCGTCCTGAGGTCCTAATCGACCTAGGGCACACTTATAGTAATGGTCGGAACTCTAACCTTCTTAATGTCCCCGTTTAACACACGTTAGCTTAATCATATTAACCAACATAGCTAGGTTCACAACATTGGCATTCTTGTCTACCTTACCGCTAGATTGCTTGTTTGACCCTCCAATTTCTTTCTACTACTCATTAGATTTCCTAGTGTCCTTTTAATTCTATTTGGTCTAATGTCATAGGTATGACATCAGCTTTGTAAATTCCTAGAGTTTGTTAGTATAAAGAGCACAACCTAACCTACTATTGCATGATTTTAGAATTACAATTCTAACTTTTTTTTTCATTCCTTAATCACCAAGGCTTTGAACTTACCTTACTAACCCTATAATAAAGCATCACCGGTATACTAGAATGTGCTTAAACCGGTTAAACGACATCCTAATTTTCCTTAGCATCATCCCAAAGAATAGTACAATGAGTTTCATCACTCTTCTATATTTCCTGTAGTCCACTTCCATTCTAAATATTCAATCAGTTCCTCGGTTACTGAAATACTAAGTGGAGGAATGTCTCTTAAAATGATTGGGAATACCATGAAGGCTCTAAGTAGGACAGGACTTAAGTAATATCAAGTGTTAGTAATGTTTGGTTACCCTTAACAAGACTTACTAGAATTATGATCCTAGCACCCTAGGGTATAGAAAACTTGTAATGATCGTTACTTCTCCCACGTCCACGTCCTCTTCCAGACGTTCTTTAAATGCCAAATATCAAAAGCTATCAATCGTATGAAAATAGACCTTTGTCTTGAAATGAAAAGGAAGAGAAATTCAAGGATTTAAAGAAACAGACAAGCTAGAGAGTCAGTCCGAATCCGTGGGATTAACACAAATATCATGGTTTGAATTTTGTCCAAATTCAAGGTAAGGGTGAGCATTCCTACAAGTAGAACTAATAGATAGTTAGTGGTTATGTTTATGAAGACCGAGACTTTCTTGCTCAAGGTGTAGGAATGATGAATTATACTGACTACAATGTTACCTCCCGACCAGATTCACCGGACTTAGCATGCACGACAAATTACCATTAGTGTGCACCCGTAATGGTAACTTGCTTTGCATGATCACCCGGGTTCCTCCTAACAGGTTAACATATTTTGTCAAGTATAGTGGTCATCGATGGTTGGAAGTACCAATATGTATGTATTGTATCGGGGTCGATCAATCAAGGTATACGAAAGGATCAGTAAGTCTGGGAATCATTGACACGCCAAGGTAATTTGACCCATTTGCCTTAGAGACTTGTGTATTGACCATAGTTTATCACTCATCCCAGAAATCCCCAGGTAAGCATACCAGGTCTCGCAATGAGATATATGCGATATGCTAGCCTTAGCCCGAGGGCCTTTTGCCAGGAAATCCAGAATACAGGTGTCTATGTGTCACACAAGTTATTTGGTTCATGGAATTCAAAACCTCGATAAGATTTCATAGATTAGACTAAGGATTTGAACCTAAGATGATCAGTTAAGTTTAGGAAGTCTAGGAACAAGTAACTAACTAACTGTGTGCGGTTATAGTCTAGTGTGTATGCAACCTAGTCTCTATAACCAATGGCTCTGATACCACTCTGTCACACCCTCAAATTCCGGGTCTGGAATCTATCACGGAGGGGTGTGAACAAACCAGGTCACAGTCAATAGTTACTTGGAACGACTCTATATGCACCGTTTAACATAACAAACCAAAGTTCAAACTTTGTAATACATGCGGAAGCGTTTTAAACAAATAAAAACAAACCAAAATATAAAGATGAAACATATTATATCATTGTTTAAGCGTTAGGATGCATGCTAAACCCGTGTAGTGCTCCTAACAGCAGTCCAGATTTAATGACCTGAGAATATCATACTAAAAAGTCAACACACGGTGGTGGTTCAAGAGTTTACGTTTAAACAAACAGTTTAACAAAGTGTATATCAACCCAATGGTTGGTAAGTTCAAGAGTTTGGAGTTTAATCATAACAGTTTAACAAAAGTGTAATCACCAATGGTTGATTAGTTCGAGAGCTTGCGTTAAAACATCTCAGTTTAACAATGCGTGTTATCAACCCAACGGTTGACAGTTTAAGAGTGTGCAGTTAAACATCCCATTTAACAATAGGCGTGTATCAACCCAACGGTTATAGTCAAGAGTTTCAGTTAAAGTCACAGTTACAATAGCGTATATTTAAGCATGCATTGTAATGGCTAGCTAGCCCATCCCAACACGTATTAAATAGTGATTTCGACATTGAAGCTGAGTTTATGTTTGCCTCCAGCCTGATGTCAGATCGGGACTAATGTGTAACACCCAGCAATTTCGATTAGACAAAGGGAAATAATAAAGGAAAAGAAAAGAAAGAATTTTGGAGGAAAAGGAAAGGAAAGAGAAAGTAGAAGGGGGTTTTGTGTAAAAGTACAAAGAAAGAAAATATCTGATATACATAGGGATGGCTGCCCACTTCTTTCATTTTTCTCACAACCCCAAATTCAGCGAGAGTTTTAGAGAGAGAAAGAGAGCAGACTACGAGTTTGAAGGAAGAACAAGAAGAAGAGGAAGACGAGTTCGAGGTACTGGGTTCCACGGCTACTGATTTCGAAGGAGTCATACCCAGCAGCACAATGTGAGTTCTAAGACCCCTTCTTTTACGTATTTTGAACGATTTTGGGGCTGGAACACATATTAAAACTGTTTTCGAGCGTGAGCGCTCAATCTGTGTATGTATGTATGAGTATGAAGGTGTGTATGGTCCGTTTGGACTGCTATGCCGAGTGTATGTAAGATTTCTAGGGCAGGTAGATAAATCTCAGCATGTTGATCTATGAGTACTGCCGAATGTATGTTTTAGAAGTCCTTCTTATGATATGCATGATGTCTAGTTGATTCTAAGCAGCTGATACGATAAATCAGTGCTAAGGTATGTTAAGAGATGAGCAGGTTGTAGAATGCACAGGGTTAGTGCAGGTCACCATACTCGACCGCATTAAACTAATGCGGGTAGTCCACGAAATGTGGTTAAGGCAGGCTTCATCCGCATCAACAAATGCGGATGACTAAGAAACATGCAGATAAGGCATTTTGCTCAGTCGCATTAACAAATGCAAATGGGTCAACAAATGCGGATATGGGAATATTCAGCCGCATTATCTAATGCGGACAAGTCGGAAATGCGATAAGGCATTTTCTCAGCCGCATGGACTAATGCGGGTAGAACATGAAATGCGGATAAGGCATTCTCATCCGCATTGACTAATGCGGATGAACAGACTAATGCGGATGAACCAGAATGTGAAATGCGGATCAGACTTAGTAAGATCTGATTAATTTGAGGAAAATGAGTAACATAGGCATGATAGTGATGATGATGATGTTGCATGGTTGTACCTGTTGTATGCCATAGAAATGATGCCTAGTAGGATGATGAATGAATGTTATATGTATGTTCCTTATGATGTATGTATGTTAGTATGATGTTGCCATGATAAATGGTGAATACTGATGATATGTAAGTATGTATGTTCCTTATATATGTGTTTTATCTTTAATAACTTTACGTGAATGAATGAACGAAGAAATGAATGTATTAAGAACGTAAAGTGAAAGATAATGAAAGAAGGAACATGATGAATGAATGCATGCATTAATGAAAGAGAGTAAGAACGGCTTGCAAGCAAAATGAAGGAGGTGCACACCCCTGGCAGGTGTTAGCTCAACGGTGTACGGGTTAGCTACCCCGAAGGATGTACATCGGGTCAATCATTGAGATTGATAATGAGGTGAGCAACTTCGTGTTGCAAGAGACTCGGTTAGCAGGCAATCATAAGATTGCACTGAGGTGAGCAGTCGCGCACTGCAACAGACTCGGCTAACGTATGTTAGAACGATAATGAGGTGAGCAACTTCGTGTTGCAAGAGACTCGGTTAGCAGGCAATCATAAGATTGTCACTGAGGTGAGCAGTCACGCGCTGCAAGAGACTCGGCTAACGTATGATAGAAGTAAAGTGAAAAGATAAGTGGTGCAAGTACCTACCCCAGGTGACTGGATCAGCATTTGTGCACAACGTTCGTGGCTAACCACCACAGGTCCAGCACCAGTAGTATGTATGATGAACGGGGGTATGGTACATGTCACCGAATGTAATGAACGTTCGAACGAAAGTAAAGAAAGTATGAATGAATGTAATGAATGTTCGAACGTAAGTAATGAATGTAAGAATGAAAGTAAAGTACGTACGAAAGTACGTGAAGTATGTATGTATGAAAGTAAATGAGTGTGATGAAGTGTACACGAATGAAGTAAGTAATGAATGATGAGATAATCATAATATTATCAACGTGTACGTATGATGTGTGAGCACATGTATGAAGAACAGTTAATAAAAAATGAAAGTATGTTTTATTATAAAACTAGAACTCACTCAGCAACGCTGACTTTTATGTGTTTTCCAGTTCGCAGGTAGTGTTGCTGAAGATGGCACGAGGCGGCTACTCAGCTCTTTTGGGATGGCATTCTCCATTTAATAATGATGCAACGTCATGTGTTGTGGTCCATAATGCGTGCAACACATTATGTTGCATGCAAGTGCAAGATTCCTTGATAATCCTGATAAACATGATTATTTAAGAAATCTTGCTTATGAAAGAAAATATATTTTGAACATAATATCTTCTATATGAAGAAGAATATGTTTTCCTTCTTTTATGTTCTTTCGGTAGAGGTCGCTGTATGACCCTATGATTGCTGAGGATTCGAATAAACGAGATTATCCTCGTTTTCTTATGCATCAGCAGCAATCATAGTATAGTTAAGCAATGTAAAGAAAAGCTTGTATTTTGTAATCAAGACAATGATGTAAAAGCTTTTATGATGAAATGAGAATGCATGTTTTATTAATTCCGCTGCGTATTTTATGAATATGTATTAAATGTACGTTATACATGCGATGAAGATCCAACAGTAAGGTGCCCGGTGAGCGGGGCCTTACAAGTTGGTATCAGAGCAAAAGTTTAAGTAAAATGGGTAAATTTTCATGATAAACCTAAACTTAAACTGAGAATGGGACAGGGAGAATGAGAATGCCATCTGAGTAGTCGCGTGCCATCAGGTATTTTCTTAAAGATTAACTGGTATTATGTGCGCTTGTTATGTGAATGACGTGTACTGTTAGACTGAGATACTAATGTAGTCAGGATAGGTGATGCTCGGGGTGCGAAGAGTAGAGTAAGTGGCTAATCACAACTGGCCACTGTAATTAGGGACTTACTGTACTTAACATAAACTGAGCTATTTCCTTGAATGACCGTGTTGGTGTTTTAATCTTTCAGTGTGATAGAAGATGGTCGGTGATAGATCATCTGATGCTTCCCGTGATGGTGAACGTGGTGATGAGCCGCGTATCACGCGAGGAAGACTAGGAAAGAGAAAGTAGTTCGTGAGGAGAACGAGGTTCCTCACCAGGAAGAGACGGACGAGAGCGCCAAGTTGAGAGCCTCGGTAAAAGAGGCAGTGATTGAGGAAGTGCACCAGGTTATGCAGACGATCCTACCGACTGTGATGACCGAAGCGATAAAGGCAGTACGAGAGGAGGATAGACGAGGGAGGAATCGGTCCTCGGGTAGACAGCAACAGGCAGGGTAGAAACAGTATTGTCTGATGATGAAGAGGAAGAGGAGGAAGAACAGGTACGGGAGACAGCCCGGGGTTGTGACTATGGGAAATTTATGAGGTGCAAGCCTCCGACTTTTGATGGTTCGGGTACGGCTGCTGATGCTCACCAATGGGTGAGAGAGATGGAGGCGGTCCTTGATATTAGTGACTGCCGGGAGGATAAGAAGGTAAAGTTTGCTACCCACTCGTTTACGGGGACGGCATTGTGCTGGTGGGACAATATTGTCCAGGCCGAGGGTAGCAGGGCCATTGGGAAATTGAAGTGGTCTGAGTTGAAGAGGATGGTGATCGAGGAGTTTAGTCCTCGTCGAGAGATGGACAGAGTTGAGAGAGAGTTCCTGCAGTTGGAAGCGGGAACGATGACCCACCAACAATACACGACCAAGTTCAACGACATGGCACGGTTGGTGCCAGAACAAGTGACGCCGGTGTCTCGCAAGATTAACCGGTATATTCAGGGATTGCCAGCCGAAATTCGTTGGCACTTGATTTCCGCCCGACCAAGTACTTTCAGGTCGGCGGTGGATTTAGCTGGGAGGTTGTACGATGAACGGGCTGCGATGGTAAAATCTGAGGGCAGTAAGAAGGGAAGTGATGAGAGGAAGTGGCAGGGAAAGAGGTTCGGTCGGAGTGATACTTCGACAAGTAGCAAGAAGGCACGGGTTGATGAACGCCGTGTGGTCGTGACAGGTGCAGGGTCGAGAAAGTGTGAAAAGTGTGGGCGAGAGCACGGTGGTGAATGCAGATGGGGGCTGAATGTATGTTTTAAGTGTGGAAAGCCCGGTCATATGGCTAAGGAGTGTAGGGCGATGAAGTGCTTTAACTGCGGGGAAAGTGGTCATATGAACAAAGATTGCAAGAAGCCGAGGTCGGGAGTTCCGGCGGGAAGAAGGCAGTGGGTGAAGGGTCGAAGGCAAGCGCCAGAGCATTCACGATGACACAGGAAGAGGCTAGAACGGACCCTGATGTAGTGTCCGGTACGTTTCTGGTGAACCAAACTCTAGCCTCAGTATTATTTGATTCAGGTGCCAGTAGGAGTTTTATTTCTGCTGTTTTTAGTGCCAAATTGCCCGTTAGTAGTAGGCGGGTGGATGTGCCGTTTGATGTAGAGATTGCTATAGGTAAAACCACCAGGATTTCTGAGGTAATTGAGGGTTGCGATGTAGAACTGGAGGGTCACAAATTCCCAGTTAAACCCTTTGCGATGACGTTAGGAGGTTTCGATTTGGTGCTTGGAATGGATTGGTTGGCAGATTTCGAGGCGAACATTGTGTGTCGCAAGAAGATGATCAGTTTGACAGCGCCTGACGGTAGTCCAGTGACAGTTTATGGGGATCGGGTTACTACGATTCCGAAAGTGATCTCAATGGCAGTGGCGGGGAAATGTATGAGGCGTGGATGTAGCGCCTATTTATGTTATGTGAAAGATGTAGAGAAGCCAGCACCACAACTGTCTGATGTTCCGGTTGTGTGTGAGTTCCCAGACGTGTTCCCAGAAGACTTATCGGGATTGCCACCTGACAGAGAGATCGAGTTGCAGATTGATTTAGTACCAGGCGCCCAACCTGTTGCCAAGGCACCATACCGATTGGCCCCGACAGAGATGAAAGAGTTGATGGAGCAGTTACAAGAGCTACTGGATAAGGGTTTATTAGACCGAGTATCTCACCTTGGGGTGCTCCGGTCCTGTTTGTAAAGAAGAAGGACGGTAGCATGAGGATGTGCATCGACTACCGTGAATTGAATAAGCTGACAGTGAAGAACCGATACCCCTTGCCAAGGATCGATGACTTATTTGACCAACTTTAAGGTGCTAGTTGGTTTTCACGTATAGATCTTCGATCAGGTTACCATCAACTGAAGATGAAGGAACAGGATATCCCTAAAACAGCTTTTCGTACGCGCTACGGTCATTATGAGTTTCTTGTCATGTCTTTCGGTTTGACCAACGCGCCAGCTGCTTTTATGGATCTGATGAACAGGGTGTGCCGGCCGATGTTGGATAAATCAGTGATTGTATTCATTGATGATATCCTGATTTATTCAAAGAATGAGACTGAGCATGCCGGTCACATTCGCGAAGTTCTGGAGACGTTGAGAAGGGAGAAGTTGTATGCTAAATTCTCCAAGTGCGCGTTCTGGTTGCGTGAAGTTCAATTCTTGGGTCACGTGGTAAATCCGGATGGGATTACGGTCGATCCGGCGAAAGTGGAAGCAGTATGCAATGGAAGTCTCCGAAGACGCCGTCCGAGATCCGTAGTTTCTTGGGTTTGGCGGGTTACTACCGAAGGTTCATCCAAGACTTTTCCAAAATTGCTTCTCCACTGACGAAGTTGACCGGAAGGATGTGAAATTTGTATGAGGTCAAGCTCAAGAGAAGGCGTTTGAAGAACTGAAGACGAGATTGACCCAAGCTCCAGTATTGGCATTGCCCGAAGGGAGTGAAGATTTGGTGGTTTATTCTGATGCCTCCTACTCGGGGTTGGGATGTGTATTGATGCAGAGGGGAAAGGTGATAGCTTATGCATCCCGGCAGCTGAAAGTTCATGAGGTTAATTACCCTACTCATGACTTGGAGCTCGCAGCTGTGGTTTTCGCGTTGAAGATTTGGCGGCACTATTTGTACGGGACGAAGTGCACCATCTTCACGGACCACAAAAGCTTGAAGTACTTCTTCGAGCAGAAAGATCTGAATATGAGGCAGAGACGGTGGTTGGAACTAATAAAAGACTGCGATTGTGAAATCCATTACCACCCGGGCAAAGCTAACGTGGTGGCTGATGCCCTTAGCCGAAAAGAGAGGCCCGAGCCGATTCGGGTGAAAGCATACCAGCTAATCATGACCTCAGACATGATGCAACAAGTCAGAGAGTTCCAGGATGAAGCATTGAAAGATGAACATCTTAACTCTGAACGAATGAGAGGACTGGTAGCGGAGCTGGTAGAAAACACGACGGGCGTTAAAACCCGGTTTGGACGTATGTGGATTCCTCGTCTCGGGGATCTACGAATGAAAATTATGGATGAAGCTCATAAGTCTCGATACTCCATTCATCCCGGCGCCACCAAGATGTACCAAGACATGAAGAAAGATTATTGGTGGCCGGGTATGAAACGCGACGTGGTGGAGTATGTGAGTAAATGCCTCACGTGTTTACAAGTGAAGGCGGAGCACCAGAAGCCGTATGGAAAGATTCAACCTTTGGACATCCCGGAGTGGAAGTGGGAACACATCACCATGGATTTCATCACAAAGCTGCCACGTACCCCTAAAGGGTATGATACGATCTGGGTGATTGTGGATCGATTGACGAAGAGCGCTCACTTCTTACCGATGCGGGAGACATATTCGTCCGAGAAGTTGGCTGATCTTTTCATCAAGGAGATTGTGACTCGTCACGGTGTACCGGTGTCGATTGTGTCAGATCGCGACACCCGGTTTACATCCAAATTCTGGAAGAAATTCCACGATGCCATGGGAACGAGGTTGCATATTAGCACGGCTTATCATCCTCAAACTGATGGTCAGTCAGAAAGGACCATTCAGACCTTGGAGGACATGCTTCGAGCATGTGTCATTGATTTCGAGGAAGTTGGGATGACCATCTACCGTTAGCTGAGTTCTCGTACAACAACAGTTATCATGCTAGTATTGGCATGCCACCCTACGAGATGTTATACGGTAGGAGATGCAGGACCCCCGTCTGTTGGGGTGAAATTGGTCAAAAAGAATTGGGAAGCGTCGAAGTGGTAGAGGCTACGACTGAAAAGCTCGAAAGAATTAAAGCGTATATGAAAGCTGCCAAAGACCGACAAAAATCGTATGCCGACAAACGACGCAGACCGATTGAGTTCCAGGTGGGAGATCGTGTCATGTTGAAGGTCTCACCTTGGAAAGGGATCATTCGATTCCGGAAGCGGGGTAAGTTGAGTCCGCGATATATAGGCCCTTTCCGAATTGTTGCTCGAGTAGGGGAGGTGGCCTATAGGTTAGATTTGCCAGATGAACTAAGTGGAATCCACCCGACTTTCCACGTGTCTCATCTGAGGAAGTGTCTAGCGGATGAAGACATGGTCGTTCCACTGGATGGTATAGAAGTAGACGAAAAGCTCAATTATGTAGAGCAACCAGTGGCGATCATAGATCGCAAAGAAAAGAGGTTGAGAAATAAAGTGGTTCCCCTTGTGCGTGTACAGTGGCGGCACAGGAAGGGATCCGAGTCGACGTGGGAAACTGAAGAAGAAATGAGGCAGCATTACCCACAACTGTTCGAGGAATGACAGGTTTCGGGGACGAAACCTACAATAAGGGGGGTGGACTTGTAACACCCGCAATTTCGATTAGACAAAGGGAAATAATAAGAGGAAAAGAAAAGAAAGAATTTTGGAGGAAAAGGAAAGGAAAGAGAAAGTAGAAGGGGGTTTTGCGTAAAAGTACAAAGAAAAGAAAAATATCTGATATACATAGGGATGGCTGCCCACTTCTTTCATTTTTCTCACAACCCCCAAATTCAGCGAGAGTTTTAGAGAGAGAAAGAGAGCAGACTACGAGTTTGAAGGAAGAACAAGAAGAAGAGGAAGACGAGTTCGAGGTACTGGGTTCCACGGCTACTGATTTCGAAGGAGTCATACCCAGCAGCACAATGTGAGTTCTAAGACCCCTTCTTTTACGTATTTTGAACGATTTTCGGGGCTGGAACACATATTAAAACTGTTTTCGAGCGGTGAGCGCTCAATCTGTGTATGTATGTATGAGTATGAAGGTGTGTATGGTCCGTTTGGACTGCTATGCCGAGTGTATGTAAGATTTCTAGGGCAGGTAGATAAATCTCAGCATGTTGATCTTATGAGTACTGCCGAATGTATGTTTTAGAAGTCCTTCTTATGATATGCATGATGTCTAGTTGATTCTAAGCAGCTGATACGATAAATCAGTGCTAAGGTATGTTAAGAAGATGAGCAGGTTGTAGAATTGCACAGGTTAAGTGCAGGTCACCATACTCGACCGCATTAAACTAATGCGGGTAGTCCACGAAATGTGGTTAAGGCAGGCTTCATCCGCATCAACAAATGCGGATGACTAAGAAACATGCAGATAAGGCATTTTGCTCAGTCGCATTAACAAATGCAAATGGGTCAACAAATGCGGATATGGGAATATTCAGCCGCATTTATCTAATGCGGACAAGTCCGGAAATGCGATAAGGCATTTTCTCAGCCGCATGGACTAATGCGGGTAGAACATGAAATGCGGATAAGGCATTCTTCATCCGCATTGACTAATGCGGATGAACAGACTAATGCGGATGAACCAGAATGTGAAATGCGGATCAGACTTAGTAAGATCTGATTAATTTGAGGAAAATGAGTAACATAGGCATGATAGTGATGATGATGATGTTGCATGGTTGTACCTGTTGTATGCCATAGACAAATGATGCCTAGTAGGATGATGAATGAATGTTATATGTATGTTCCTTATGATGTATGTATGTTAGTATGATGTTGCCATGATAAATGGTGAATACTGATGATATGTAAGTATGTATGTTCCTTATATATATGTGTTTTATCTTTAATAACTTTACGTGAATGAATGAACGAGAGAAATGAATGTATTAAGAACGTAAAGTGAAAGATAATGAAAGAAGGAACATGATGAATGAATGCATGCATTAATGAAAGAGAGTAAGAACGGCTTGCAAGCAAAATGAAGGAGGTGCACACCCCTGGCAGGTGTTAGCTCAACGGTGTACGGGTTAGCTACCCCGAAGGATGTACATCGGGTCAATCATTGAGATTGATAATGAGGTGAGCAACTTCGTGTTGCAAGAGACTCGGTTAGCAGGCAATCATAAGATTGCCACTGAGGTGAGCAGTCGCGCACTGCAACAGACTCGGCTAACGTATGTTAGAACGATAATGAGGTGAGCAACTTCGTGTTGCAAGAGACTCGGTTAGCAGGCAATCATAAGATTGTCACTGAGGTGAGCAGTCACGCGCTGCAAGAGACTCGGCTAACGTATGATAGAAGTAAAGTGAAAAGATAAGTGGTGCAAGTACCTACCCCAGGTGACTGGATCAGCATTTGTGCACAACGTTCGTGGCTAACCACCACAGGTCCAGCACCAGTAGTATGTATGATGAACGGGGGTATGGTACATGTCACCGAATGTAATGAACGTTCGAACGAAAGTAAAGAAAGTATGAATGAATGTAATGAATGTTCGAACGTAAGTAATGAATGTAAGAATGAAAGTAAAGTACGTACGAAAGTACGTGAAGTATGTATGTATGAAAGTAAATGAGTGTGATGAAGTGTACACGAATGAAAGTAAGTAATGAATGATGAGATAATCATAATATTATCAACGTGTACGTATGATGTGTGAGCACATGTATGAAAGAACAGTTAATAAAAATGAAAGTATGTTTTATTATAAAACTAGAACTCACTCAGCAACGCTGACTTTTATGTGTTTTCCAGTTCGCAGGTAGTGTTGCTGAAGATGGCACGAGGCGGCTACTCAGCTCTTTTGGGATGGCATTCTCCATTTAATAATGATGCAACGTCATGTGTTGTGGGTCCATAATGCGTGCAACACATTATGTTGCATGCAAGTGCAAGATTCCTTGATAATCCTGATAAACATGATTATTTAAGAAATCTTGCTTATGAAAGAAAATATATTTTTGAACATAATATCTTCTATATGAAGAAGAATATGTTTTCCTTCTTTTATGTTCTTTCGGTAGAGGTCGCTGTATGACCCTATGATTGCTGAGGATTTGAATAAACGAGATTATCCTCGTTTTCTTATGCATCAGCAGCAATCATAGTATAGTTAAGCAATGTAAAGAAAGCTTGTATTTTGTAATCAAGACAATGATGTAAAAGCTTTTATGATGAAATGAGAATGCATGTTTTATTAATTCCGCTGCGTATTTTATGAATATGTATTAAATGTACGTTATACATGCGATGAAGATCCAACAGTAAGGTGCCCGGTGAGCGGGGCCTTACATAATGTTCATAGGACAAATTGCACCCGACTGACCTCGAGTCACACAGGTGGGGCCGTCACACCCAGTAGTACTACCCAACTTTCCCCGCTATCCAATATTAACAATTTAAAAGTGTGAGGACTTTTATAATGATCAACAGCACTATCTTTAATATCATACACATCTTAAATATATAATGAAAACGTTTGTAACATTACCAGTATGCTATCTCCCCCAAAAGAGTTTTAATAAAATGAACTTACCCAAAAGAGATTTAGTAAAATAGTGGGGCCTGAACTCACCTCAGTTCTCGTGTGATGTTGATAAGCTAGTAAATTCCTCCTAAGGAATTATAATTCACATAAGTAAATAAATACAAATTCTTAACCTAAATAAGTTAGATCTTTGAACCTGGTGTTCAATTGATCTAGGATTTGGTTCTCGGGAATTTGTTATAAACATTAAATCATTTAATTATTTTTGTTAATTCTTTAATAATTAAAGATTTGCATTTCATTAATTTAATAATAATTTTAACATATCATTATGTTAAATGAATTTTAGACATTATTTAAATATGTAGGTTTGTATTTAATTTAGTAAGATTTTATAATTAAATTTATAAAATCTAATGTGTATTTGTCTTATCAAATATGTAATGTTTACAAGTTTTAATTAATCTACACCTTTATATATTTTATAAGAAATAACTCGAAATAATGCTCGTAATAATTTATGAAATTATATAAAAAATTTTTTTATAATTTCCATAATTGTCATGATTCATTAAAATAATATAGTGTCCAATAATGAATTTATAATTTAAATCATTATTTAGAGTCCATCTTTATAAAATGCTCTTTTATAACATTTATAAATAATATTTTATAAATATTATTAAGATGTTTTTAGTAAATAAATTTACAGAAAATAATTATGTAACATTTAAAATATGAAAAGTTTATAAAACTTATTTTTATAATTTTTGAGAATTTTTGTATATTTTTAATAAGGTCAAAAAGGCCTAAAAAATACATGGAGGTAACCGGGTTCGAACCCGGGACCTCCATCCCGCAATCCCACACTCTAACCAGTGAACCAAAGGCCGTGGCTGCAATGGTTACTGGTCTCAATTCTTTTTAAGCACAACTCAAATGAATCCCCAAACCAAATCGAAAGCCAAATCGACTGAAATCAAGAAATTAAACTTGGTGCTTTTAATCCCCAAGTAAAACCAAGCATAATGGTAGTTCTAATTACCTGTTTGGTGTTCGTATCGATGATCATGCTCGATGAACAGGTCGCGACCAAGATGGGTTTGAATCGATGTTCAAATGATGATTATAATCGAATTGCTCGCATAGGCAGCTTCTATAGGTGTTAAGAGTAGATAACCCTCTGTTAATTTAGGTTTATAACGCGTTTAAGTAAGGTTTCAATTGAGTTGCAGGTTCGCGATAGAGGTGTTTAATTTGAGAAGTTTGGTTGTGTTTCAGATGGTTTAGAATGGTGCATTCGATTAGGAACTGATATATGGTCTTATATACATGATTATTCTGATTAATTTACAGCATAGTGCGCGTTATTGGTGGGTGGTCGGCCGAAAGATCGGGTTGAGTGGGTTCGGTGGGTTCTGCACTATGAATTCTTAATTAAACAATGGTCCCGGTTCGAATCATCATCGTGAAAGTGTTGGTGGCTTTTGATTGGACTGAAAGGGTATATTTTGGCCGTTTGAATGTCGCCGGAGAGCCGCTGGAATAGTGGCCGGAGGTGGCCGGAAAATCGAAGGGAACGGGATGGGGGGTTGGGTTTTCGAAAATTACACATTTGGTCCCTGTGGTTTATTATGTTTATTATTTTATGCTTTAAGTTTATAAAACAAGTTTTGGAAATTACAAAACTTCCCCCTGGACTTATAAATAAATTCTTATAAATTATTATTAATAATAATATTTTCATTTATTATTATTATTATCATTATTAACCTTAATATTTTTAATAATATCATTATTATTATTATTATTGTTTTCATTATTCTTATTATCATTTATTATTTATTAAATAATAACAAAAATATAAAAACAAGTTGTAAATTCTTGTAAATATTATAAAAAAATTTTCAGGTTGTCACAGAGCTTTATTTTAAAGCTCGAGCTCGGCTCGACAAATACTATTTCAAGCTCGAGCTCGGCTCGGGCTCGGCTCGTTAATTTATTTAAATATTACTTTTAATAATTTTATATTTAATTTTGATATATATTTATAATTATATATTTTATAAATAACATTATACATATTATTTAATTATTTTTTTATCATAACTTTATGTATAATAAATATTATTTATATAATGTATTTAATAAATTAAATAAAAATATATCTATATAAGGCTCGTTTATGCTCGGGAACCGGCTCGAGCTCGATATGTGAAGCTCGGGCTCGGGCTCGATAATTAAATTAGTTTTTATTCAAGCTCGAGCTCGGCTCGGACTCGATAAAACTCGGCTCGGGCTCGATAAAACTCGGCTTGATTCGAGCTTTTTATCGATCCGATCTCAAGTAGCTCGCGAGCGGCTCGGCTCGTTTGCATCTCTAGTTACCATTAATGAAAGAAGGAACATGAAAATCACCATTGTATCAAGTAATTTTCTATAAACAAACCAGTCTCCTTTTGTAAGCAAGTAGCCTAAAAAACAAACCCAATAATCTCTCCCAAGACTGATGCTAGCTGTTTTCTCTACCTCAAATATTTCCAACGTGAATTAGTATCTCTCCACACAATTTCTTTCTTTCTTTTTTACTATTCGTTTATTATTTATAGAGTTAATTACACAAGTAGTCTTTATAATTTGATGAAAATAACAAGTTTGGGGTACCAACTTTGCTGAGTAACAGATTTAGGGTTTGTAATTTATTTCGTAATAACTTTGAGTATTAATACTAGTTAACTTTTTCGTTGGACAATAACAAAATGACGATTTTACCCTTTTTACAATTTATATTAAACAACAATGAAAGCGGGACCCAACAAGTAGATTTAAATATCTTTTAATTAAACATTTTTCAAACCGTGTGGGGCCCAGCGTCAGTGCACTTCCCTTCTTCTAAAGAACTCCGATGACATAACAACCACCACCAACGCAGGAAACCACCATCTTCATTTCGACTTCGTCATAATCGAGTCTTCTTCATCACCAATTTCAGTCGGATCTAAGCTATTAAGCATTGTTGTTAGGACCGTATCGGACCGGCTGGTCCAACCGGTCCGACCGGTAATCGGCCACCTAGCCGGTCCGGTCCGCTATGATTCGTTTTGAAGTGGTCGAACTGGCCGGTTCGTCCCGAACCGGTGGTCGGACCAAAATTTGATTTTTTTTTTTATTTTTATGGGTAAAAACGGGTGTTGAATCATAAATTATGTTTCATATACAAATATGGTTAAGTTTTATATATAACTATAAAATACATATATATAATATACTATGATTTATATACGTATTTTATAAGTTACGCCCTTATAAAATCTATCTATTATAATAAAAGAGTAACTTGGTATAACACGTGTCACCACCACAATCCTCCTCACCAAAATTTTTCCATCTGTTTCTCCTATTAAATAATTACCTTAATTACTAATAATATTATTTAATATTTTTTTAGATTAAATTTTTTTTTTATAAATTAAGAAAAATATTTGTTATTAATGTTATTTCAAAATAAATAAATTTTTATAAGAAATATTTTTTTCTAAAATATCGAACTTTGTTAAAAATATGATATATTATAAAACTACTATTTTTAAAAAGCAAATTATTTAAAAACCAAAAATAATTTATTAGGAGTTATGATAATAAAATTTTAAAAAATGATATTTTTATACGGTTTGTTTTAGAAAAAAATATTATTTTTAAAAAAAATTAAAAATAAAGTTTTAAAATATTGATATCACTGTTTTATTACTTATAGCACTTACCTATATGTAATTTCAGTCATATCATATTTTAAAATATCATTTTATTTTCTATAAGTTTTATTATATTAATATTTTATTTATTCAACCCGTGTAATAGACGGGTTTTCTAAAACTAGTACATATATAAATCATGTATAAATTACTTATATTTGATTATATATATAACTATATATATAATATACTATGTATATACTTATGACGTCATCATGTTCTTAAATCCGGTCCGACGCTCGACCATCAAACCAGTAAGACGTCCGGATAACGAAACTCTAGAAACATTGCTATTAAGTCAATCGTATAGCCTCTAATGCCTCAAGGTGATGACGAAACTCTAGAAACACAACAAAAAAGTCCCTCCACCGAACCTGTAACTGCCACCGGAACCAATTGTTCCTAGATTTTTGTTTGGAAGGTGAATGTCTCAGCGATGGAACCAAACGACGACTTCACAAACCACGCGAGTTCGAGCCTCCGGATCCCCACAGCGTGTGGGTGTACCCGTAGGATTTACCCTGACCAGCAGAGACTCGACCCGGTACTCCCGGGCGGGAACCCCACAGATTGTGGGTAAACCCTCCCCCCTCAGGATCGAACCCGTGACCTTTAGGCCACAGATCCTTATCCCTTATTGAGGTGGCCGACTAGGCTAGCCCAGCTAGTTACCAGTTGTTCCTAGATAACTAGGAGTTATACACGCGTTGTGATAATATTTTTTTTACTGGAGTCAAAAACACTAATATGTTCACTTTCATTAACAATATTTGTTGGCAAACATAGAATGTCCTTCAAAAGCATACGATCACGATTTATTTTATGGACCTACTTGGGTATCGAGTATAAGAATGAATCAAAATTTAAAAAAAAAATTATAAACCTTAAAATTTGTAAAAGAGATCTCAAATGAAAATTTTCTTTTGAAGTAATTTACAGTTAAAAAAATTAACATAATATAATGTGAAGTTGAGTGCTAAAAGTATAATATTGTGAACATGAGGGGTAAATCAACAGGGGTTTAGTGATACTCAAAGTGCTGACCACACTCTGATATTAACCACCTAACCAGGTTTGTTCTTGTTTCCTTAGTCGCAAAAGTCAGAACAATCAGCTCTACTAGACAGAAGAAGATGTAAAAAATGATAAAACATGTTGATTAAACTGATTGTATGTGGTTGCTTATAAAAATGTAAATCACTGTTATACACATTTGTAATTGTTATATAGTATAATGATTTTGATTGCTTTAATTTGTATATTTAAATACAGCAAAGGTTATGTCTCAGTAAACAAAAGATATTAAATTGTACATAAAGTGGTAATATTAAATATTAATTTATATGATCATAATTCATAACCGTATATATTTATATGAATCAAAGTATATATATTTCGTTATTCTTAGTTGAGAGATGTAATCTTGCTGTCTTTAAAACGTGTTCATCCACGACATTATTTTATTCTAATAATCTTTTGAAGCAATTACTTAAAATGTTATGGATAAACTACAGTAAGAGATAAACACTTTGAGTCTTTCTGACATAATTTTGATTTCGGTTTTTACTAGCTAGCAACCAAACTTCCGATGTGTCGTTGTTTCCATGTAATTAGCGTCGAATTTTTCTCACACGTTCAAAATCCGTTGCAAAGGTCTTTAGTGACGGTTTTGTTGTACTGATACATGGTATAAGGTAGTTACATATGAGTCCGAGGTAATTGCACTTCATCCCCTGGTTTCCTTAGTCATTTAATTTATAAAGGCCCCAACGTTAAGGTTGATGGAGCAAAATAATAGTAAACAAAAAAGCATAAATAATCTTGTCAAATAAAAAGAGCATAAATAATATAAATAATAATATTGTATTGTCTTAAAGGTGGTGATTTTTTGTCTGTTTATGTCGGCAAACATAAATTTGCATGATATTTTCAATTATATATGTATATCATGTGAATAAGCTAGTTGATATGTCACGTGCGATGTAGCAGTTGTATGCTAAAAGTTGAAAACGGGATACATATTACGAAATATTAAAATTTATTTAACTAATGAAATGTAACGAAAAGATAAAACAAGAAGCAAATTATAAAAATATATAATCAACTCGTGTTTTACAACGATATCATATTGACTAATGTAATAAATAATAATAATAATAATAATAATAATAATAATAATAATAATAATAATAATAATAATAATAATTATATTATTATTATTATTATTATTATTATTATCAACAAAATTAATAATAGTATAAAATTAATAATAAGTAATATTAAGAAAATTAATTAATAATAAATAACAAAACAAATAGTAGTAATAATCCTTACTATAATTAATAAATAATTATTGTGTAATGTGATAACCAAACCTTAATGTAATAGTTATAAATGTGCGAAATATAAAACTTTCATTTCATATATTGTCGAATGAGTAAATAACGAATAACATAACTATTTAAAATATGAGATATATATGGTGACAGACATTTATAATTTTAGAAGATCATCTAATAATAATAAAATATATTATATTTAACCCTACTTCATTTTTAATGAAACTTAGGTTAATTCGTAAAAGTAAAACGAATAAAGCAGTTGAATTAATTATATAAGCAAACATGCGGATCACGTTTTAGTTTGAACAACATTCTGCTCGCTATAAATAAAAGGTTATAGGTTTATTTTAGATTGTAAGTTTTTTTAGAACGCTCAAGTATAAAGAGAATCTTGAGTACTCGATACCTTATTGAATGTTGTTATTAGTTATTTTTGAAACTCAAGTAAGAGCAGGAGTAGTGAGACTAAACAACAAACTACCGTAGATAATTTTAATGTAGGTCCTCGTTTACGTTATGTCAAGTTAATTATTATTTAGATTAGTATTATTAATTATTATAAGTAGTAGTAGTGTAGTATTAATATTTTTACGCTTTAGGGTTATTGTTAGGAGTGATAGCCTAGCTTTAGTTAGGTATAGACTGATTAAGTGATTAGTTATGCTTAAACAAGATAATATTAACCAATATTCAACTATGATAATAATTAGTTAATTGTTACCTAATTAAGGATTGTTTAAACTATATAAGGACCCTGAGTTATTACTAGATTGTACTAAGAAACTGTAATCAGCTATTGAGTAACTATTAAACATGTGAGTTATCATGTATATTTATAAAAATGTGATTGTTACCCATTTAATCTAAACTAGTAATAATAAGGATATTGGTAATGTGCAATTATTGGTAAGAGTGTTTGGATCCTTATATACTTAACAGGTTGTGTTAGAACATGATGAAAAGAAGATAAGGTTCTTTGTATGTGTCATGACCCTACCATGCCTATGCAATGGTTAGAGGGCCTAACAAGCTCACTACTGGTGGTTGTGAAAAGGTCATGGTTAGCATATGTTGTCCCGGCCCTGGCCTAAAATATCACAACCCGTGTTTACATGCATGCCAAATATGTTTTTATAAACTGTATAATTTAAGCTCACCAGCAGCATATATCTGATGTTATGTTTAGCATTCATGTCATGGTTAATCAATGAGAAACCCTAAAAACAATGCGTAGACAGTGGACCTTGAAGCTAGAAAAGTCCTTAGTTGTTTAATATTGTTATTAAATAAATAATATATTGTACTTAAAATGTTGAGTGTGAACATACTTTCTTTCTGTTATAAGTTATATCAATGTGCACGCCCGCCCGGTTTTGAGTGGAGTGTCATCCGTTAATCGTATTCCTATTTTGCTTTGTATACCTAAAAGACATTAATTTATTTTACCATTTAAAAATAGATACATTTCTTCTACGTTAATTGATTGTATAAATTAAAAAAAGACAAATGAATAATAATTAAACTGATTTTAAAATTCCAGACTTGATAGTCCTAAATAATCAAAATAAATTAACTATAATAGTGATATAATAACATAATATTTTTAAGTTTTTTCATAGGTTCAGTGCATTTTTTTATAATTTTAAGGTTACTAAACTGTTTTGAAAAGAAAAGAATATGTATAAAATTTACAGTTGAAATAAAAAAGAAATAGAAAGACAATAATTAAAATCATAATAATTTATTAAAGAGATAAATTTTAAGGGTTTGGATGATATCATGTGTCAAAAACCAATAAAACGAGTTTGATTCACTCTCTACATATTTATGATTATTAATAGAATATGCTCCTATGTATACACACACGAGGTTGTTTAGCAAATTTATAAATTCTCATAATATGACTTGGTATATAATTTTAAGGATTTGGGTAATATCGTAGTTTTAGCACATACACGTAGGAAATTACACTTCATTAATTGGTCTTTCAGACGTTGCTAACAATATATTATTATATGTATATTAGTTACTAATTTTGGTATATGTAATGGGTTGTATCATCTGTTTTAAACTTTTAATGAGTTCTATTCGTATTTTATCTTTTTTTTTAATCTTTAGCCTTTTTATTTTAATTTAGTATTTTTATATCTTTTATATTTTTTTCAAACAATTATTTATTTTCAAATTTTGTCTCTTATACTTTTCATATTTGACAATTTTAGTTTGAAATTTCAGTCTAAATTTAGCAAGTTAACACGTCGCAATGTGCGTGTATAGTTCAATGTTTTTACACTTACTTTTTCTCCATTTAACGACCCGGTCATAATGCGTTGGTCCTAAATCGACTTATTATTTTATATGTTTTACGTTTCACCTGCATGGTACAACGCTTTTATGTCTATTTTTCGTTTGGTTTTATTATTTTTGTTTGTTATATTTTCAATATGAGCTTTTTTAATGTTGGTGGTCACTGACGGTGGCATGGCATCGGTGCTTGGCATAGTTTTACCCCTCCCGCTACAACGTAGGGGGCTTAATTAGGTTTGTTCACAAACCAAACCAACCCAAACCAAATGTCAGTTTGTTCTTCGTTTACAAACCAAGTAGCTCGGTTCGATTGGAATTTACTAATTCGAGCAAGAAATGCGCGCTTGAACTCGGTTCAGTTTATAACCGAGCGCTTGGTTTCCGCTCGGTTTGGCTAGCTAGTTTCTTATTATAATTTAGTTCAAAACTAATCATTTATTCAAGAGTTACAAGTTCCAACTCAAACTCAACAATGTGACAAAAAAACATACAAAATAAGTTCAACAAAATATAAATCTAAGAGACTAAAAAAGTTTTCACTTGAACTCGAAAAAATCACGGTAAAACCCATATCTAACACCTCGACTGCGACCCATTTCCACGTTCACTATACCCGGTTTTTGCAAGAACCTTGTCAATACAATACAAGCATCAATTCGATTTAGAGTTTAAACAAATATCAATCTTATTTCTCGTATATAAAATCCAAAAAAGTTTTAAAGTAATGTCTAGTAGTATTAGAGGTGCTGAAATGACCAATATGTACAAATTGATTAATCAATCTCATTTCTATTGAATCATCAATGAAACAAACAATAATATGGAAAAATACAGTAACATATCACATACACACATACATACATACATACATATATATAATATAAGAATTATATTTAAAAATAAATCGAGCAAAACCGATCGAACTTACCTTTGCTCGTGCTTCGTTCGTTTACAAACCAAACCAAGCCGCTTGGTTCGTTTACAACCGAGCCAAGATCGAACGAGAAACTTTTCAAGATTTATTCGAATGATATCCGAGCGACTTTTGATCGTTGATTTATTTGAACAGCCCTAATCTTAATACTAGTTATATATATATATGTATATATTACCAGTTTTGTTATGCATTATAAATTGTAACATGTGTTTTAGTAGGATGTACTCACCTTTTGACTTTTTCTTAATCTTTAAAAAACTTTTACATGTTTTATAATTTTGTAAGGCCCCGTTCCCGGGACGCTTACAGTTGGATCCTCATCGCTCTTTAAACATATATTTCGTTTTTTAGTATACATTTCAGCGGAAGCATTCAAAAGAGACATCTCGTTTCATCATAAAAGCTTTTGCAAAGTAATACATCGTTAATCAATTACAAAATAGTCATAAACAGTGACTTTTTGTAGTAAGAGGATTCCTTAGGTAATCCCGTTTATCCGAATCCTCTACAAACACCATTTGTTTTATAAATACATGCAACATAATACATTGCAAAAATATTAACAAAGGAATGTCATCCCAAAAGAGCTGAGTAGCCGCCTCGTGCCATCCTCAGCAACACTACCTGCCAACTGGAAACACATAAAAAGTCAGCGTTGCTGAGTGAGTTCTAGTTTTGTAATAAAACATACTTTTCTTTACATACATACGGTCACACAACATACGTACACATAGATAATATCATTATTATCTTCATCATTCGTTCATTAGCTTTCGTTCATTTACCGTTCATCGTTAACATTCTCGTTCATTCATAAACCCTTTCTTTCGTTTGTACATTGCTTACTTTCATTCATACATTCATTTTATTCGTCCGTACGTTCGTTACGTTCATTCATACGTTCATTACATTCATTCGTACGTTCATTACTTTCATTCGTACGTTCTTTACTTTCGGTGACATTTATAATACCCCGAACATTGTGCACTACTGCTGGTGCTGGACCTGTGATAATAATCACGAACATTGTGCACTACTGCTGATCTAGTCACCTCGGGTAAGTACATGCACCACTTATCTTTCCTCTTTCATTCTGGATCAATGCCATGCGCTATACCCCGAACATTGTGCACTACTGCTGGTGCTGGACCTGTGATAATTAATCACGAACATTGTGCACTACTGCTGATCTAGTCACCTAGGGTAAGCGGCAAGGATCCCATACATATGGTCAATCACAAAGATTGAACCCCAGTGTGCATCCTTCGGGGTAGCTAACCCGCACACCGTTGAGCTAACACCTTCATTGGGTGTGCATCTCCATACATTTGCTTGCAAGCCTTTTCTTACATTCATTCGTTCATTCATTAATGCATGCATTCATTCATCATGTTCCTCTTTCATTATCTTTCACTTTACGTTTCGCATTACTTTCGTTTCATTCATTAATCATAGCACGTAAAGTCACGGAAAGATAAACACGTATCGAAACAAGGAACATTGAAATTTACAAGTCATCAGTCATTACCATCATATTGGGCTACATCATGCTTATCATACATACATCATGCACATACATGCCATACTATCACCATCGTGCCCAACGTAACTTCTAAGCCTCGACAGTTATCACACATGCACCTACGGGAGTTATCACATCATTACTTACCCTTGCTCGTTTCCTGAAGGACAGTAATTGAACTATATCTCTCCGCGTACTCAACAGCCCTACTTGGGCGATTGGGCACCCTTCAGTCGCATGGCCTCCATACGAGTGAACACTATGCGATTGGACCAATGCGGATGAGCATTCATGCAGATGAAATCCCAATCGTACGAATGGACCTTCTATCATGCAAATGAGCACTATGCGAATGAGCTTCTATGCGACTGAACCCTCAGTCGTGCGACTGAACAGCTATACGAATGGACCTATGCGACTGAACTCTCGGTCGTATGACCTGTCATGTGACTGAATCCCCAGTCGTGCGATTGAGCCTCAGTCGTCCCTCAGTCATCCCTCCAGTCGCCTAGCCCTAGCTAGGCAGCGACTGTAGTTCATCCCGAACTGTAGCTGCGACATTCGGCCTTCAAACCCTTCCAAACTCATTCTAAGCCCAAATCAACCCTCCTAAACCTTAGGGAAACATACTATGACTACATACAAGCACATTCAGGTCCAAAATCGCACTCTAAACACGTTATACACAATCACACCCAAATGGGTCAAACACACACATTTCAAAAACGGGTTTATATGTGTTCCATCCCCAAAATCGATTGAAAACAAGTAAATGAGGGTCCTAGAACTCACACAAACAAGAAGAAGATGACGAGCTCCGTTTGGACTAGTTACTCGACAAGTTTCGAGCCCGAATCATCACTTTTCTCTCTTTTTCTCTTCTTTCTCTCTTCTTTCTCTCTTCTCTTCTTTTTGGCTGAGTTTTACAAGTGTGGGGAGGGGGAGATGGCTACCCTCTCCCTTACTGCTACAGTTCAGCCGCTCGAACTCCAGGCGTGTGGGCACTCCAGTCGCCCGAACACCATGCGACTGGACCTTCAGTCGCCTGAGCTCCATGCGATTGGACCTCCAGTCGCATGACACTCCAAATCAAATTTTCGGGTGTTACAAATTTAGTCTCAATTTTTTTCAAATTTAGTCTCTATACTTTTCATTTATTATGAAATTTCATTTTACATTTCAGTCTAAATTTTGTGAGTTAAAACGTCACAACGTGCGTGTGCGGTTCAACATTTTTACGTTTATGTTTTTCCTTTTAACGGCCCCCTCGTAACATGCTGCTTCTAGATTGACGGCCCCGTCGTAACCTATTGGTCCTAGATTACTTACTTATTGTTTTATATATTTTACGTTTTGAATGCATGGTTCAACGTTTTTTGATCTATTTTTCATTTGGTTTTATTATTATTTTTGTTTGTTTTGGCTTTTAGTAAAAACTTTTTCGTTGTTGGTGGTTATTGATGGTGGTGTGTCTTGGTGTTACTTGACATGATTTTACATCTCTTGCTACAACGCATGAGACTTAATACTAGTTAATTTAAATTTAGATAATACTAATTACCAATTTAGTTGTGCATTATGATTTGTATCATATGTTTTGTAGATTGTACCTTATTTTGCTTTTCTTGGTTTTTTACTTTTAACTATATAGTTTTCAACCTTTACATTTACAACCTTTTTATTTTACGTCTCGGTCTAAATTTTTCAAGTTTACATATTTTTTCTGTTTAACGGTCGTGTTATGTTTTACGTTCCGGTCTAATTAATACACATTAACACGCCATAACGCATGTGAATAGTTTAACGTCTTTGCATCTATTTTTCGGCAGTTTTATTTTTTATTTTTGTTTTACGAGCTTTTCTTGTATAGGTGGTTACTAGCAACGGTGTGTCATTGATGCTACTAACAACGGTTTTACGCCCCCACCGCAACACGTGGTGCTTGAATACTAGTATTACCAATTACCAACTTCAAAAGTCTACGAATTAGAAGGATACCAGAGAAGTATATCAAAATAATCAAGGATATGTATGATAGGGCAAAAACGTGTGTACGATCACCAGTCGGAGACACACACTTCTTCCCGGTGGAAGTGAGACTCCATCAGGGTTCGGCATTGAGCCCATTTCTCTTCACAGTAGTATTGGACGAGATGACCAAGTCTATACAAGAGCCAGTACCGCGGTGCATGCTGTTTGTGGATGATATTGTCTTAATATCAGAATTTAAAAGGGTGCTTAACGAGAGGCTAGAACAGTGGAGAACAGCACTAGAGCGCAGAGGATTAAGGATAAGTCGCTCTAAGACGTAATACATGCATTGTAACTTTAGTGGGAAGAGGACACCCAAATCAGTATCTAGGGTATGGCGGTCCCACAGACATCTAGGTTCAAATACCTGGGCTCTTACGTACAGGAAGATGGAGAGATACACAGCGATGTAGCCCACCGTGTTCAATCAGGATGATGCAAGTGAAGAGCAGAATAAAGGATTTTGTGTGATAAGAGGTTTCCAGAAAAACTAAAGGGAAAACTATATAGAGTGGCAATACGCCCAGCTATGTTATACGGAACAGACTTCTGGGCCATAAGGAAATCGCACGAGAGACAAATAGAGGTCGCGGAAATGCGAATGCTGAGGTGGATGTGTGGACAGACAAGACGGGATCGGATAAGAAACGACGTATTTCGAAACAGGCTAGAGGTGGCTTGTATCACAGATAAAATAAGAGAGGGAATACTAAGATGGTTCGGGCACGTGAAGAGGAGACAAATGGTAGCACCGGTTAGAGCAGCAGAGAACATCAACGTAGAGGGTAGGAGGAGTAGAGGAAGACCTAGGTTGACTTGGGATGAGAAAATTAGGCGAGATATCATAGACTTGCACCTCTCTGAGCACATGATCGAGGATAGGTGTGCATGGAGGCGCAGAATTAAAATTAAGGACTTTTAGTGGGATTTGTGGGTAGAAAGAATAAATGTAGCCTTGTTGTGTACGTATTACCCATCTGCCATTTATAGGTGCAACATGCCGCTTTTGTTGTATGCTTTTATGTGTCTTATACCTATTGTGTTGTATGCTACATAATATGTCTGCTTGTGTTTGCTATTGCTATTGTTTTGTTTTCGAGTCGGTTGTCTCTTTGGAAGCGGTCTCTCTACCCCCCAAGGTAAGGAAATACTCGCCACCACATACACCTCCCAGACCCTACTCTTGAGTGAGATATACTGGGTATGTTTTTTTGTTTGTTTGTTTGAGTTATACTTATTTGTTATTTTTTCGGGTTTTTTTTGTATTTTTTGGTGTGGTTTTTTTTAAACTTTTTGGGGCGGTTTTGTATTTTTGGTGGGTTTTTTGAAAGCGTTACTTTTGGTGATTAATATTGTGAAAAAATGCTTTTTAAAGTGGTTAAAAAAGTTCAAGGAATATTTAAAATTTTTATTCTAAATTGTTAAAATTAATTACTTTTTTCATGATTTAATGCTACAACTATAATTTAGAGATTTCAGTATTCGATTGTATGGTCTTCAATAAGCAGCAGCGATAACAAATACACTAGCGCTATGTAGTACGAAATAACACAACAAAACTCCGGCCACGTAGCGCGGGGAAATCTAGTCTTTTTATTTTCAGTTTTATCTTTTCCTTTTTTGTTTCTTTTTTAATACAAAATTTTGCCAATGTTAGCGGCCATTGACGCTGTATATACTAATTACCAAGTTGGTTATGCATTAAATGTTGTACTATATGCTTAATAGGTTGTACCCATCTTTTATTTTTTTTAATTTTAACTTTTTTATTTTAACTTAATATTTTTATCTTTTCCTTTCGGTTTTGGTCCCCTATACTTCTCGTATTCTTAAAATTTTTATTTTATGTTTCAGCCTGAATTTTCCGAGTTAATACGTTGGAATATGCATGTTTGGTTTAACGTTTTTATGCTTATTTTTTCCCGGTTTAACAGCCCATTCGCGATGTTGGTACTAGATCAACTTACTTATTGTTTTAGATGATTTATATTTCACCTGCGTGGTTTAACGTTTTCACGTCTATTTTTCGTTCGGTTTTATTTTTTATTTCTTTTACAATACGAGTTTTTGACGTTGGTGGTCACTAACGGGGGTATGAAATTAGTGCTACTTAGTATGATTTTACGCCCCCCGCTGCAACGCAAAGGGCTTAATCCTAGTATAATAGTAATTATCAACTTGATTTGTGAATTGTATTTGTATTTAATGCTTCAAGGATTGTACTCTTAATTGGCTTTTGGTCAATTAATTCTTTAGTGGTGGGTGAACTAAATGTGGGGGATTTGAAGAAGTATTTTGGAAATTATGTAATTATTTGTGCATTATAAGTTGTATGTAAGCTTTAGTAGGTTGTACATACTTTTTTTATTATTTTTCTTACTTTTAACTTAAATACTTTTACATCTTTTACAACTTAATCCTTATATTTTTTACTTTGAACTTTGGTTTCCTATACATTCATCATTTACAATTTTTTGTTTACGTTTTAATTTAAATTTTACATGTTAATACGCCGCAACGTTCGTGTGTGATTCAATATTTTTACTTTTGTTTTTTTTTCCCGTCAAATGGCCCGTCACAACGCGCGTATCTTAGATTGACTTAGTTATTGTTCTTTTAATGTTTTGTGTTTTACATGCGCAGATAAACTTTTTACGTCTACTTTCCGTTTGGTTTTATTTTATCTTTTTTTCTAATACAAGTTTTTCCGGTATTAATAGCAGTTGCTAGTGATATGAAATTGGTGTTACTTGGTTTGTTTTTATGCCCCCGCCACAACGCATGGGGCTTAATACTAGTATATACTAATTATCAAACTGGTTATGAATCACGTGTTGTACCATGTGTTTAGTGAGTTCTATCCACATTTGTCTATTTTTTAGTCTTTTACTTTTTTATTTTAACCTAATATTTTTATATCTTTTTAAAAAAATTTACTTTTAACTTTGGTCTCCTATATTTTTCATATTAATTTTTTTGTTTTACGTTTCGTTCTAAATTTTACGTGTTAATATGTCGCAACGTGCGTGTGTGGTTCAACTTTTTTACGCTTATTATTTCTTTTTTAACGGCCATGTTGCAAGACGCTCGTCATAGATCGACTTACATATTGTTTTAGATGTTTTACATTTCATCTGTGTGGTTTAATATTTTTTATTTTTTGTTTGGTTCTATTTTTTGTTTTTTATTTTTATAAATATGAGTTATTTTGGTGTTGGTGGTCACTGAGTGTATTGTGTTATTAGTTAGTGCTAATTCGTATGGTTTTACGCACACGCTGCAATGAAAGAGGATTAATACTAATATTAAATTATTTGTATAATATGATTTTATCGTAGCGTTCCCAACTATTATTGAACTAGCTTTAGTAACCCGTGTGTTACACGGGTCAGATATATTTAAAAAGTAAAAGTGAAAAAAATTAGTTATGATTTTTTCTGAATAACATAAAGTAATACATCTAAAAACACTTATAAAATGAAATGTAAAACCTGTTTAATCATAGATGTGTAAATATTTCCTTGTAAACAACATTAGTAGTAATATTTCAAAGCTTATTGTCTTGATCTACGATCAAAAGTGTAAGCCCATCCCGACTCTTGACCTCGATAATGCAACATATAGTTGGCCGTGTGTAAAAACAGGGTCTTTTAGGTACAAACTAACTCTAGACAATGATTGCCCTTGACTTTTGTTTATTGTCATTGCAAAACAATCCGAACCTTCAATGTGTAGTCATCCGTCGATACATCCAGGTCGTGAAATGAAGAATAGTTGGCTACTTCCATTTTTCTGAAAAATATTAAACATAATGTAGTAACAAACGTTATTTAGTTTGGCTGCAATGACAAAAGGAATATAAAAATGATGTGTGTGTAAGAGTATCCAATAGTACATACCTTAAATGTCGTAATATGAGTGGAGTGAAAGTGTTTAAGCAGAATTCGACAATGCTGATTGAGACTTATTGAGTGTATGTGTTTATAGGCATTTTGTATTTTGATTTTGGTATATATTGGTAATATATATTTATGGTATACTTGTCTATTGATTATAGGTGACTTTTCTATTAATTAATTAATTTTAATATACATGTCAATATATTTTAAATTTTGTGTTAGAATACATTATGGTATAATGACTACTGATTAAATTTGAATTAAAAATTTAAAATAAGTTCCTAAAATAGTTTTTGAGGGATGATTATTTGAATCCATGTTGTAAAATTTAAATTTGATTTAAATATATATTATATAAATGGTAAGTAAGAATAATAAAAAATGGTATAATATGCACGTTTCATATCAAGGTTCTTTTGAATATAATTATCTATTTTTACCTCAAATATAGCATGCTATTACCTCAAATGTAGCTTGCTATTTGTATTAATGTTTGAATGTTAATAAATAGCATATATTAGAATTTCACAATATATTGAATTATTATATTTAAAGAAAATATTTAGTTAAATCGAACTAATTAAAAATAATAGGTCTCCA
Source organism: Flaveria linearis (assembly GCA_024085815.1). Classification (NCBI taxonomy): domain Eukaryota; kingdom Viridiplantae; phylum Streptophyta; class Magnoliopsida; order Asterales; family Asteraceae; genus Flaveria; species Flaveria linearis. Next base: position 12,943,713 of record CM044001.1, read on the forward strand.
TAATTATTACATTCCGCATGTTATTATTATGATGGAAATTATGATAAAAAATATTTAAGTACTGATTGAAATCTGATTTAAATATTTACGATAAGTTCCATAAATAGTTTCGGAGGAAATATTTTTGAATACATGTTGTGAAATATAAATATTTATAAATTTATAAATATTTATATTTATAATTTATAATATATTATATAAATGGTAAGTAAGAATATATGAAATGGAAAATATTATTATTATGATGAAACAATATTTAACTACTGATTGAAATTAGATTTAAAGATTTGCAATAAGTTCCTAAAATAGTTTTGGAGGGAATATTTTTTGAATACATTTTGTCAAATATAAATAATTATACATTTATATGTTCTTAAATTTATAGTTGGAATGCATGCTGTCAAATTTAAATATTTAAATTGAAAATATATATTATATAAATGGTAAGTAAGAATAATATGAAATGGAGAATATTATTAATATGATGAAAATATGATGAAACATTATGATGAAACAATACTTAATTCATGATTGAAATTTGATTAATATATCTGCAATAAGTTCCCAAAATATTTCCGACATTTAATTTTATGAATACGCGTCTATCAAAATTTAATTTAAATATTTAAATATATTATATAAATTTAAATATTTAAAAATTTAAATATATATTGCCAAAATAATATTAAAACGTTTAAAGTTATAATGTATATGAAAGTAACAGAAATTTCAGTTATAAATGATCTGTTATGATTAATAATTCAAAATTTATTTTAAGATATTTCAAATGAACGATGAGAGTAAATTTCTATAGACCTAATCAATTACCAATTATTAGCTATAACTGATTTCCTATAATTGAGGCGGATTATTTAATTCTTAGGGTAGTAATGAAACATATAGTTAGAGATTAAAGCTACAAGATATAGACATATGTTAATTGAGAGTTTATAAGAGTAATGTGAGTTTATAAGAGTAATAAGAGTAATGGTGGGTATGGTAATTTGTCTTGTTTAGTATTTGTGTTTGGAAATTATAATTTTGTATGGTTTAATTAAGTAAAAGGTCCACAAATATGTGAATGCAAATATATTAAAAAAATCCTTCTTATAATAAAATAATTTTAACAATAAGAATAATAATAAAATGTATACCCCAAAAATCAGTATGAATATATTTTTGAATATTATTATAATATTATTTGGAATAAAAATAGTTTTAATAATAATCGAAAAAATTTCTTATAGTATTATATTTAGACAATTCTTATATAAAATATGATAAGGTTGTTATATTAAAACCGTAAAATAATGAACATGTAATGTGATTTAATATATAAGCAGTGTCGAAAATTAATCTTACACTGAAAAGGGGTTCATATTTGTTAACAATTCCTAATTATGAAAATATCATTTATACAAAAATTTAATCTACCAAACGCGTGGTTATTGGTAGCCAACCAAAATACGATATAGGGGTAATTATATAAAAACATACTAAAAAGATTCACATCAACCACGGTCATAGTTTTGAAGACCAAAAAAACAAAAAGCAAAAGTAAAAGTCTAATTGGAGTCTTTTTACCAAACTGGATAAACCTTGAACTTGAGGTACCCAAAAATACATCCTACAAAATATCAATTTTCAAACCTCGACACAACCAAAACATCTTCAGTAGTTACATACCTGAAGTAGCAGATTTCACCAATAGGAATTCCATGTGTTTTAAAAAGTTCGGCCAACATCTCAAAACATACCTATAAAGATAAAAGATGAAATGGTGAGTATGGAATTTCTGTTATAGAAAATATTGAAAACTATAATATTTAAGGTTATAAGTGAATAACCAACCTTTTGGAAGCAACATTCGTCTCGTACCCAACGTCCAACAAACAAATCTGAGTTCCAGCATACCTAACCTTCATTTGCTTGCGATAAGCTACACGAGTAAGAAGCTCAAGCTTTTTGCAAAAACGCTGAAGAAATAAATCATGTTATGGTTGATTTGCGGATATAATCAACACTAATATGCAGCCCGGAGTTAGAAATAACTGCTGAGATATATTTTTCCAGCCCTTCGAAAAAAAGAAGCAACCATCACTAATCTCCAGTTCCACTTTCCATGAAAGGCCGCTTGACATTTGAATATTAATAGGTTCGAGTTTAGTATCATTAGCAGCTAATACATAGAAAAAAGATCTATGCAGAGGCTGATAAATTAAAAGATTAATAAATAAGATAACAGCCCTTAAAAATATGAAGAGTATAATATGCAAAATGATATTTCTGAATTTCTAAATATGTATATGATACTCACAAGATCATCAGCAGAAGGATCGTGAAGTACGTGGAGGAAGGATTTGTCGGTATGATTGAAAACCCCCAATGCGGAACTATCAATATGATGAATAAGATCAACAGTTAAATTATTAAAGAGGTAGCATGTGTTACACAAATAACAAATAACAAAATATAAATATTATGGTACTGTAACGAAATTACTCATTGATCAACGTCCTGTTATTTAATTTTATAGTAATATGTATTGATGTACATAACACAAACAGAAAGTTAACAAATAATCAAAGTATTATACTGATCTACATAACCCAAAATAATGCATCAACATATATGACTTGTTGCTTATCAAAAGACAATATACCCAATCTGCAGTGCACAATGAAGCACCTTTACACGTCCTATCCAACAAAATCAGATAACAAATAATCATCATCATCATATTAAATATTTAAGAACCTATGAAATCCATTTTCTAATTGACATCTTGATTCAAAATATATGTGATACTCAGGCAAACCATGGTTAAAAAAAACGGTTTATATGTTCTTGTTTATCATGGTGTTAAGAATGTGTGAATAAAGTTCTTTTCAACTAATGTTCTTAAGTTGTATATCTACAAATATCTACAAATAGACAGGTATAATATCAGGACATGAATCCCTAAAATCATATAAACTAAAAGGACATGAATCCCAAAAATATTATGGAAAATTACATATGTATGGAACACATATGGCTCTGTACATAATTACAGAGGTATCGCACAAATATTATCGAACAAATTAAGGCGAAATTCTTCAGATTATAACCACCAGAATCAAACACATATTGTAGATAATCTTACGGAAGAGGTAATAGCACACTTATGTATAAAACGAACAATAAGAATGCAGATTTAAGAGGGGATTACCGATTCATTGTGATTAGGATGAAGGTAGACACAGGATTTGGTGAAGAAGTGCTTTGATTCAGATGTGATTATGATGTGGATCAGTGATTATTTGTTGAAGAGCTGCGATTTGTTGAGCAAGAGGTTTGATACGGTCAGTGATTTAGAGAGGAACGATTGTTTGGTGAAGAGTTAGTTTAAGAAATTAGGGTTTTGTTTTCTTAAAGAAGGGGGTGAGTAAAAACGGGTCGGGTCAAGCGGATAGAGCCTAGATCCGCGTGTTTTTTATATGTGTTTTGCAATGGGCGGGAAAATAAAAGAAAGGGGAATATAGAGATGCCATGTGGCAAATATGCTCTAGAAATATGCCATGTGGCAACCACAATACCCTTTTATTAGAGTAGGGGGATTTAGATATCACAATATCTCATCCATACGATACTTTCTATTGATATTAGTTGCTACTATTTCAAGGGCCTAGAGATTATTAACAAAGTCAATAAAATTGAATTAACTATAAAGCTTACAAATCTTTTATAAAC